>CAJPEV010002829.1:0-38318 GCA_905338385.1 Darwinula stevensoni | reverse complement strand
CCCCGCCCCACGTGGGGTCAGGCAGCGACCGTCCGCCGCCCCACGTGGGGCCGTGCATCCCACCGCCCGCCCCACGTGGGGCCCCGGAGATCATTAATCCCGTTGAATCGAATGGGGGGGGGAGGGGGTGATGCCTCGGGGGGCCGGGAGGCATCGCGAGGCGTCGTGTGCTTGTATCCAGTTATTCTCGTCCTGGATCGATCGATCGATGGGTTCGTGGGCGGGGTCCGTAGGGTCTAATACGGGCATGTAGGTCCCCTTTGGGTTTAACAGGGTCATTTGAGGGGCGGGGTGGTCCGGATGGGAGCAGGGGCCGAAAAAACGCAGGGGTCGAGACACGTCTGGGGCGAAATCCGAGGGGGGGGGGGAGGGGGCGGGGGACACAAATGGTGCGGGAAGGGTCTGGTATTTTTCTCGCGTCGCACACACATGGGTGATGGCGGGGGCTCACTTGTGATATTGGGCTTGAAGGAAGTTGAATTCCTCTTTGATTCGATCACAGGCTTCGACGACGGTGAACTTGAGGGCCTGTCCGTGTTGAGGTGGGATGGGGGGGCGGGCTCCACCAGGCCCACCGCCACCCCCGGGACCCGCACTCCCAGAGACACTCACGCTGCCAAACATCGTCCGGACGCGGGGAAGGCCCGACTCAAACTGGCTTGGCTTCGGGAGAAGCACAAGCGTCTGCCCTCGTCGGGCCTCACCCTCCCCACGTGGGGCGTCCGCTTCAGCCAATCCGGGGAGGCCTTACTCGACGGAAGCGGGTCGCGGCGGCCAATGGGGAGTGAGGATGCGGAGGCTCCGGTACTCCTTTCCCCTAGCGCCCCACGCCTGCTCCTGTGTGGAGTGAGCAGCAGCCCCAAGCATCATCCAACAGCATTGATAGACGCCTAAGCGGGTCGGGAAATTAATGTTTGGGAATGTCAGAGAGGGGATCGATGAGCGGCAAGAGGCTTTGACTCGCGAGAGTGAGACAACCCGTCTCAAAGGGAATCCTTTTCCCCTCGTAACTGCGAGGCTCCTCGACGAGACGAAATGCGTTCCCCCGGACCCCGCTCTTCCCTTTCTGTGTAAATAATCGTCCGTCGGTCGGTCGTCGTCAGGCCTCGCTGCCCGAACGGACTCGATACAGTCGTGGAATCGGAATGCGGAGCGTCGCGACGTCGAGTCGCACGGAAACCAACCGGACGACACCTCTCCCCGTGTCCAATCCCCCCCATACAATGCTTTCTGGAGATAATCATACACACCAACAATCTACAAAAAGCCTCAACATGACAAGGCCTTTTAAAGCGCGTTTTCCATTGGCCGGCCACGGGCGTAGCGCGACCCGCCGTGCATCCCCTCCTCGACCAATCGGCATCGCGCTTCCCCGCCCCACGTGGGGTCAGGCAGCGACCGTCCGCCGCCCCACGTGGGGCCGTGCATCCCACCGCCCGCCCCACGTGGGGCCCCGGAGATCATTAATCCCGTTGAATCGAATGGGGGGGGAAGGGGAAGGCTCTTTCTCCTCCCTCTCACGACCCGAACCCAACGCTGAATTAGCGCGGAGAGGAAGAATTATTTCCATCGGAATTCAGCCGTGGGGGCCCCAACTGACGAAGCTTCCTCGAATTTCCTTCGAATTTTCACCCCCATTCCTGACCCAATTCCTCCGCCATCGATTTTCCCTTTTTCCTTTTCCGCTCCGGAATTCCAATGCATATAGATTAGTGCGGGTGCATCTACATGCGATCGTTTCGTGTATATTTAACGTGTTTTCTTCTCGGAACCTCCGACCTCGTCCCGTCGGATCGAGGTTGCCCTCCGCGAAAATTTCCGAAAACTCGACGAGGCGCGAAGGAAATTCCGAAGGGAACGGTGATGTATAGGGGACCCGGGGAAGGGCGTGGGTGTTCCGCGATATTTCATTTCGGTCGTTCCATTCTCTCCCCATCATCAGTCACGAGGCGGCGAACGTGACGAAGCCAAACGCGACCGCCACCTAACGAGTGACAGCGAAACTGCATCATCCGTCGGCGCTCGATAGGGCTCGGCAGCGGGTGGCGACACTCGATACCCCTTTGTTACTGTGACCTTCACGGGTTCCAGGAGACATTTTAGAGGAGAATGTGCAGATGCATGTGACACGAGTGTGGTCTGGTATGAGTATTAAGTATTTCTTGATGTGTCTATTTACTTAAGAAGAAGCCGAGACGTGCATTCAAAGACAGGTGCTGGAGGTTTTCAAAATGACGCCAGGCGGGTTCTTTGTCCACTTCATTCCTACCGCTCCTTCCACATAAAAAAAAAATTCTCTGCGCCGATGACCGGAAAATCACACGAACGTGAAGCGGCCGCGCATCGAAACAAGTCATGAAATACAATATCCTCGTACCGGTCTTTCATTCCTTTGTAATGGGAACTCATGGCGGAAGTGAACCTTCACCATTCTCTTCTGCCTAATACGGTATGCACGTACTCGAGATGTCAAGTACTTGTCCTACAACGTCCTGACAGCGTACTTCGAAGGCCTCCAACAGAGAAGGCTCTTGTCTCCTACCGGGGGGATTGCATCCCCGGAATACCCTTATCGCTGTCATGAATGATGCATTCATGCTTTATCTCGAGGAGTCCCGAACAGGGTCATCACGGCATTGAAACCAAACTTGTACTTATTTTATTCTGGCTGAAGGCCGAACATAGAGATGGTTGAGGGCAAAAAAAGCCAAAAACTCATCCTTAAGTGAGGGATCACACAAGTGCTTATTTGGCCAGTGTAATAATTATGATCATAATTAAACCGAGTGGAGCAACGCATCAGTGTTGATTTACAAAGTCCACTAAATGAGGGGGGATGCAAGCGGGGCGACACCGGTCCTTCACGACGCGTGCCGCTAAGCACTGGAGGCTCACGAACGGGACCAAGTTCACAGTTTCTTTGCTCTGTTCCCACAAGATCTGGGAGAAGGTCTTGCCCTGCGAATTTCGAATGTCCGGGTGGGCCCCCCGCTTCAGGAGGATGTGGAGCAGCTCCGCGTGCGACGGATTGTTGCGAGCCGCCACGTGCAGAGGGGTGTCGCCCGCGTCGTTGCGGGCATCTACGTCGGTCCCCAGGTCCAGGAGGTGGTACACGAGGCTTCGGTTGGGGAACGAGCAGATGGGGTATCGCCCGATCGTCGAGGACTCTCGACTCACCGCGAGGTGCAGGCTACCGTTTCCGTCCCTTCCCTTCGCGTTCATCTGCATGGGAAATTCGAACACAGTTGATCAGTACGGATGTAATTGACATCTACCAACTCGATCTTATAGTTGAAAGTGTTGCAGGTCGATGATTAGAGACTGCATCTCTTCGAGTGCCAGCCATACTGCCTGAAATCGTGCATTCACGAATAGCAAGCCCAACCTTGATCCAGTTTAGCCATTTCGGAAAACGGGAGGCATTCGTGCATCTCACCAACTCCTACAATTGTCATGCAAGACTCAAAGACCTCTAAAGATGCCCTTACGCATAGAGGGACAGGGTGTGACATGATGGGTGGTTTTCAACATTGAAATAAGATACACATACTTTTAGCAGGGCATTCCCAATGAAGTGGAGCAAGAAAAGACTTTCTGCAATGTAAACTTCAGGGAAAATGGGGATGAATGAAAAATTCACAGGAAGATGGAGGCGAATAAAAAATTCACACGCACTTCCAGTCCTATCGATTTAGGTATACTTGGAGCATGGATGTCAAGGACTCAATCCTCAATATTCAGAAGCCAAAATACATCAGTCGGAAACAGGCACATTAATCTTGTCCATTGTTAGCGCAAGGTTAAAAATGGCATGAAAATGAAAATGTAAGGCATTTTTCTGCACAGGCGACATTTCTCTTTTGCCTTGTCCATCAACCTTTCCTCAGCACATTACTGATACCTGCAAAGACAGGCTTCTTTATGCGAACAGGTGGAGAGAAGCAGTGGTTCCTATTTCTATGGCAAGCCAAATGAATTCATTAACGTTCTGAAGTACAATACTACATTTGTAGGATATGAATATCTTCTACACAGCCTCCTGCATTTCACAAATCCAAGCTCTGTCATATCTGCCTTGTGACTGAAAATACAACTGAAACCAACCACCTTGTGCATAATATATCATAGCTGTGGTTTTAGACTTCTCCTCCAGCTTAAATGTGTCCCACTCAGCTGTGTCTCAGTGTGAAGGCAACCAAAAAACTTTTTCTTTACTTCTCCTCGCTGACTACTGCTTGACAGCTGGCACTTTTTAAAATTATCAACTTCTTTTAATGCAAACCACTAGACTTCCAGCTATTGGCAGTGAATGGATGGCATCAAATGAATTGCAAAATGGCAAGCAGAATCCAGTGTCAGATGCACAATGCTGGATGGTTTTCTGGCATGAATACACCCATCAGAACAACAGGTGGGAGCAGCCATGCATATCAGGAAATTGAATATTTGGAAAATTCCACCCCTGTCCTGTCCACTTTCTTGTTCATAACATGTATTTCACAGTCAATCACTTCTGTCAAGTTATTATATGATTTGTACTTTTAATTTGACATTTCTAATATTGTTACAGTGATGAACATCAATACCTACTCTCCATACACATACAAGTTATTTTTATAGTATTTATCCTGTCATGGGAAGAAATGGTAACTTGCATGGGCTTCATACTCATCCAGTATGTGCAGCTATCAACCAGATTTTATCTTTCTTTACCAACCAGACATGTTTTCTTTAAGAAATTAACAACAGAAACCAGACCAGTCCAGTACAAACATGCAGTTGTCCCACATTGGTCAGTAAATGGGAAAAGGCCCAAAGACACCAAGTACACATTCACAGAGCACTAGCATGGGGGAGGGAAAATGGGTAAGGTACATGCCCTCTTCAAAGAAATAAAAATGGAAAGAAGAAATATCTGCCAACTATGAAAAGCAAGTTCCATGATTCAAAAGGCCTCCTCCCCCCATCTTTTCTATCAAAACTACACTTATAGAAGTGCACAGCAACCTAAGGCATGAATAAAATATACCAGAAAAAGTCAATGGTGAAGAATTGTGATGAGAAGCCACATGAGCTCACACACAAGCTCATAGACATGCAAACACAATGAGAGAATATTTTTTCCAAGATTACAAGAGACTCAATGGAATTCATCACTAATTACGGAATAGAGATAAGAGAAATCAGGCAACCTTGAGGAGTTTGTAGAGGGAGGCCAAGACGGCACGAGGTGCAGACTTGCGGGGTCGGAAGTATTCGACTAGGAGGCACGCCATGTGCAGCGTGATGAGCAGCATCTTGTGGTACGCCATTTTCCCGTGCTCTTCTTTGGGAGCATTCTCAAGCTCCTTCAGGCAGCTCCTGAAGATCCCGAGCATATCTCCTCCAATATCACATGTCCCTGGAAATCGATACAAAATCTATCAATAGTGGAAAGGGTGACTTAGCAGGTGGTGTTGCATTGTTGTCTCAACACACCAGTAATCCCCTTATTGAGCATATAAGCAAAGAGCTCGGCAAATGAGAGCAGGGAGCTCTGCGTCATCACAGAAAGGGGCTCCAGCATCAACTGCTGCATCTCCAGGGCATACATCCACAGGTTGATGCAGCGACGGATGTCACCTGCAACAAGAGAACAAGATCAAGTACAGTTCTGTCTCTTTGAGCATTCTCACCAAGGCCTCAACACCAAACATAGAAAAAAATCCTACTGCTTGCTGTTGCAATTAAATAAAAAATACTAATACAGTGATGTGTTAGTAATAAAAGTTATCAATAAAGATTCCTTAAGAGAATTCCATTCATTGCACCAAAGCAGAAACGGAGCAATAGGGGTTGGAAGGAATCCTCACCTGCATCAGCATACACAGCCCCCCTGTACCGTATCCAATACGCAGTATCAGGATGAGCGGGGCCAAGGATCCTCTCACGCACAAGGAGGGCCTGCATCCTCATGGCATCAGGATCAGCCATGGTTCGTTCCAGATCTGACCGGGTCTGAATCTCTTCCGAGTTCTCAAATGCCAAGATGAGGGAACGATGGGGGCACTTTAAGAGACCCACTCGTTCCCGCTCGTCGAGGGCTCGTCCCCACAGCCGCGCTGCTTCCATGAAGTCCCGCTTCTTGTCCAGGTATGTGGCACCAAGGAGTTCCAGCGCCTCAATGCGTTCCCGGTTACTCACACTCGACAAGGTGATCAGGTACTCAACAATGTGTGCATGGCCTGTGACACTTGCTGCTAATAATGGGGTCATTCCTGAAAACCAAAGCAGAGCATTCAATTATGAAAAAAATGAATAAACAGAAATCCTGATGCGACTCAATTGCTTCTTTAAAGCTTACCATAAGCATCAACATCCATCTTGGCTCCATTGTTGAGTAGTAACCTTAGGATGTCTAGACTGCCTGATTCAGCACAGTCGTGGAGGGCCGTGTTCCCCTTCCCACTCTTCCGATTCACATCGGCCTTGAGTGAGATCAGGTAGGCTGCAATTTCATAATGGCCCTTGAAGCAGGCAATCATGAGACAAGTATGCCCATGACGGTTGGCAATTTCTACATCTGTGGGGGTATAAAAATGCCCAATTAATGTATTAATGACTTTTCCCTTAAAAAACCTGCCAGATAGGTGGTTGATTACATTAAAAACCTGTCACATTAACCATTTCCCTGGTGGCAGCAAGATACTATTGAAAATTTTGAAACACATTCAGATATCCCCACCAGGGAAAGGGTAAAGTAGGAAAGTCAGACAAAAGAAACACAAAACTGATGGAGCCAGCAAGGGAGATGGCTGCCAAAGGATAGCGCATTAGGACTTTGAGATTAAACAGACTTCAGCTTCACCTTCATGAATCCATGCAATGTTGCACTATGAGACCTCATGACCTACTCCCAGTTGGGAACATAAACATATATAGAGTATACATGATGTGATTAAGGTACATGCTGCAGCAACCAAGAATGGAACCTCAGCAGAGATAACGCTGCATTGATGCTTATTCAGCATTGCTCAAGTCAAGATTGAGGATAGAGTCCTAACAAATTTTTTTAAACAATATTGAGATCACTGAAGTCAGCCATTCATAGTTGACATGGGACTGTCATTTCTCAAGGTCAGCAGGTCCTCTTAGACAAATCATGAGACAAAATCCTGAGGTAGGAGTTGCATTTGCGAACCTGCTTTGTGGTCAACGAGGTACATGACAATCCTGAGATGGCCATCAAAGCAGGCAGCCCTCAAAGGAGTAGAATTTGTTCTGGTGGTGGAATTCACATTTGCTCCATGCTCCACAAGGAGCTTGACAATGTCTTCATGCCCAGCTGCAGCTGCCACCCATAATGGTGGGGCATCCTCAATCATCTCCCCATCAAAGTTCACTAGAATGAGAGGTTTGAAAAATCAGATGAAGCTACTTGAGGTGAAATGCAACAACCTATCAATCAAGCAACTTGCAAAGCAATGAACTTTTCTAGGCAGAATTACCTCCAAAAGATCCAAACATACAGAGAAAAATAAATTATTTTCCAAAGGGACCTCAGTGCTCACAACTATCCTGATGTCTGATTCTGGTCATAGATATTGTGTGTGACCATCATCAACCTATGTTGGGAGCATGTCCAAAGTAAGCTGCAGAATCCAGATACTCAATATGGTGACATCCTGAATTTATATGGATGAGATGCTACAGTGAAGTTTTCTTTAACAGGTGGCTTTGCCTGAACCTGTTCTAGGGTCTTTAATTATTATTTATTGATTCCACATTCCAAAAAAAAGGAGAACCTAACTATATACATTGGAAAAGCTACAGATGTAAGGGGCTTTCTTCATCAGGAATCTAAAATCTTGGACCTGAGACCTAAAAATACCAGTACCTGCTTATAGCTCAGAATAAAAAATAGTTGAGGAGAGCCTACCTGATCCAGTCAACTCGATATCTGCCTTGCACTTGGTAATGAGGTATTCAGCAACCTGGAAATGCCCATTGCGACAAGCAACCAACAGGGGGGTTGCTCCTTGGATTCGGGTTCTGAGCAGCTCATGAACCTCAGTGCTCGGGCGATGCTCAAGGAAAAACTGCAACACAGCAAAAAGAACCAAATCCTCAAAATCACATCTTCCTGCATGAAAAATTGCAGCAGTCATTAAATTTGCATATGTTGACTGGGTGGTCTACATTTCAAGTATGAATATAAGCTTCTTTATTCAAAAAGAGGGAGCATATCCATCCCATTAATGCCAATAAGTTCTGAAGCACAGTTAATTATCCATTTCCTCTGACACATAGACCTAGACTAAGGCATATTGAAAGAGACAGTGTTTAGTCTTGTGTCAAGACAGATCAAAGTAGACATAGGCTTACAAGATTTAGTTACAGTTTTCAATGAGTAGCACTTGTGTAATTAGAGGTGCAACCATATAAAAAAAAAATGTTTGGACACCCTATTGCACAGATATATTTGCCATATAATATTAATGATATGAATAATGGAGCATTAAGGCAGCAGCAAAACTATTAACAAGTTTCAGATGAATAGGCAAGAACAAACACTGGGAGGAGGAAGAAGGGGGGCAGGAGAAGAGAGATAGTGGGGGAAAGTTCACAAAAAGGAGGGTAGGAGAAACATCACACCACAACTAGGGGGGAGGGGGTTATAGGGGGTCCATTCACTTCCTTGTGTGCCACTGAAAGGTTATCAGAGACACAACTGTACACACTTCCTGTCATTGACATATGAATGCAAAGGGTATGTAGATCCCAAGATGAATTCTAGTGCATATGGTTTTTCTGATCACTCTAGACAAACTGAAGCTGTTTTCATACAAATGTGATTTGTGCGTGCACAAGGATGCACATCCCATAAATGCTTACTTTCCAAATAGAGCAACTAAGACTCCCAGTTATTTCAAAGAGTGGGGTTATCACAATGTACACCCAGTTGAATGGAGATGAGAATAGGAACAGACCAACCACACCATGCTGAGGGTACAAGTGCCATTAATAATTCCTTTTCATCAACACTCTTCTCTGAGTCCATTTACTTTAAACAAGGCTTAAAGACACAGGCATACCATTGTCCATTTCTTACTCATACATCAGGAGAATGCAATTTACTCCCCACATAAGTGTTCAAAGAGCATAAGTAGAAATGGCAGAAGAAAGCCAATTTATTTTTTGCATCTCAAGCACAAATCAGTTTCAACAAAATGACCCAAGGGGGGGACAGAGCATAAGAAGTGAGAAGCGCAAAGAACTAGAAGAAACTCAGGAAACTCTAAATAAGCTAAAAAGTACAGAACCTTCCATACAAACACTACAGGCATATGTAGCTTGAGGAAACAGATTTGTATCAAGATGCCAGAAGGACAAAGTAACGTTGGAACTAAAGAAAGAATGTCTCGTAGGGGTGAAGACATCTCATGTACATGTCCCAGTGTTGATGCTAAATGAAGCACTTGCAAAGGGAATCTGAATCTAATTTGATTACTAAATTTTGGGACACTGGTAAACTGCTTGATCAATGAAGCAGTTTCCTCAGCATATGCAATATTCTTGAGTGCTGCTGACAAACTGTACATTCATTCCAACAGTGTGAGGGCTGGTTTCAGCTCAACATGCAAGTTGTTGGTATGATATCTGAAGGAACTGAGTGCTGGATACTTGTTTAACCTAAAACAGGCTAATCCTTCAAAACTGATGAAATTTGTTATTGTCTCCAAACATCCAAGAAAGAAATTGAAGCTGAAAATGGCCACAATGTCAGGTAATGTAAAGGTTACATAAGGAAATAACACATCAAGAGAATATAAGACGATTGCAAAAAGGATGACTTTGCCACATTCCAAATTTAAATGTTTCAAGAAAACCAATGATCAGGAATCACAAATACAGTAATACTTGCTCATGGTGGGATTACCTTATATTGGCATAATGAATAAAATATCTTCACCACTTACACCTGAAACAGGCAAGTTCAAATTATGCTCTTATCACACTCAGGGTAAAAGTTTACTTCATGTTTATTCCAAATAGAGCTATAATTATAATTATATATAATTATATCATCTCATCATTTGAAGATATTCCTGGTGGTCAAGACATGACATTTTTACCATTTTTAGAGGCATGACACCTGATGCCTTAGTTGATTTACTTTTTGAGTTCTGTTTTCTCATTATATTTTCTTTTCCTTGGTTGCAGACATGACTTTCACACAAGTGAATGAATGAGAGTTGTTTCATGCTTTCTGCATCCTTAATATCAAATAATAATATATAATAAAAACTGTTTAATTCCTATATTCGAGAACAATACAGGAAGCTGATCCAGATCTGATCCACTTACCAAACGGTGATCTTCAACTTCTCTTGAAAACCACACAATATTTTGCAAAGGTTCTAAGAACTGTGATGTACCACTATCTATAGAACTTTGCATCTTCCTGTTTTCTTAATAGACCTAATTAAAATTCTAAATATTTGCCCAAAATTATGTACTTATCTAGTAGATTTTAGTATAGAAAAGTAAATAGACCATATAACACCACTGCCTAAATGCTAAATTCTTGGTTTTACCCAGAGATTCAGGAGCAATAGCATCATGAAGAACTGACATGGAATGGGACAGTCTTTAATAGAAGCATGGAAACTACTCTCCTCAGGCACAATTTTCACAACCAGACAAATTTGAACCCCTCTCTGAATTGGTCTAGGCCTTTGAAAGAAAGGCTTCCTGGTCAATTGAGAAGAATTTATTGGATGCAGTTCATTACCTCACCACCCCCTCCTCAAAAGACCTACATTAGGTTTCTATATCTATGTTGCTTTACATAAGGTGAATAATTACACAAGAGGTCCTCTTCAATAAAATTCCTTCTGCCTCAGCTTCCTTTTTCTGGCCCCATCCTTCTGCATACTGGTTGAGTTTTTCCCTGAGGTAAGTCTTGTCTGAATATCTCCCTTAATCTTTGACCTCATACACCAAAATCCTATTGTTCCTGGCAAACAAGTTTTCATTAAAATCTATTGCCCTCACTCAAACCTGAACAATGATGCCAAGGAGATGCGATGGAACAGGAGTGACAAGGGTGGTGATATAACCAGCCATACCGAATACACTGTGAACATTGACAGGATAGGTTTCATGAGACTCAAAATATTGGTGTTAGGTACTACAGAAGTAAACGCATGAACATCAACGCTAGGCGGAGCATCAAAACTCCGATTCACCAAAGGCCTATGTGGCCTATAATAGGCCCCCATGTTTTCATTGGAGAAGGCGCAAGTTGGGTCAGATACACCAACTTACTCCAGCATCCTAATTTGGGAAGCACGACTTCGTCCTATAGGCCTGGCTGCATTCCGCCCATGAATCTCGGACGTTGTTTGAAGTGGCAGGTCCAGGCGCAACGTTTACGTTAATCTCTCGACAGTTTAGTCTTAGTTATATAGGCCTAGGCCTATCGTCGCCGCGACTCCTGCAGGGATTGAGGACGAGGAAACGCTATGATCCTTGACCCCATTCCTCACCTTGAGCTTGGAGAGTTTCCCGTCTCTTGCAGCGTTGAATACGACGTTCTTAAATTCCATGAATCACTGGATTCACCCGACGAAGACGAGCTGGCTTCAGCGAATATGACCCTGAAAAAGTACGAGGACCTCGGTCGATCCCACTGCCCTCTATGACGAAACTGCGCAGAGGCGCATTCGATAATGGACGAGACTCATCCTCTCCATCTGATTGCCACTCACAGCTATTCTTCCTTCGGTCGGGAGCCCTTATCACGCTTTCCAACTCACGGCCTGCCGCTGAATTTCCTCGAGAGAAAAATTCGGAGCTGAATGCACTGCCGTGGCTCGAAATTGGGAACGGGGAGAGAAGACTTCCTCGCAGGACTCTTCTCGAGCAGAGACTGAGGCCAGCATCTCGGGCCTGAGCCCCGTCTGGCCGCTGGCCAAGGACACGATTTTTTCCTCCCTCCCCTCATTGCATGTTCCTCTGTGAGGGCCTTCCGCGTTGCGCCTTCATCCAGTCAAGGGTAGCACACAAGGGCGGACCTAAATCTTAATTTCCCCTATCACCGACTGGCAGAAGTTTTTATTGGAGATTATTATCTCGTGATGACTTAGATTGACGACATGAAAGATTTCATGCAAATTTTGGCATAAATTCAAAGTTTTCACTTACGGAGTTCTCATTTTAAACGGTTTGAGAGGACACAACGATGGTCGATCGCTTTCCAGCATCTGTTCTCATTATAACCCCAATTGACAGGTGGATCATGCGGGCAGAGCGAACAATCGCTCGAGAATCGAATATGCTCATCCGGTGACAGATCAGTGGAGTCGAGTTCCGCCTGTGTGAGGGTCGACGTGAGAGCTCTTACGCCATCAGGAGGAATATACCAGGGTTCTCCCCTCCGGCAAGGATGGTTCCGGACTCCTTTCTTATTCTTTCTCTTCTGTAAGATAGAATCGCGGGAAATTTTCCGTCTGAGACGCTTCCCGTTATGCGCGGGAGAAAGTGTCACGCACCTAGAGGCTCAGCAGTCTGTTGTGTTGCTCTGCTTTCCCTAGGCCTTCAAAAGCGAAGGCCTGGTGTTCGCCAAGGCAGGCAGGCTTATAAACACGGTTCGTGTGCGCTCCGAGAACGGAGGCCGGAACGCCGCGAAGAGTAAATAAGCTAGGCATCGCGTCTTAAAAATGCAATATTAATGATGGGAGGTTTCCCCTGTTTCGTTCCTTGAACTTGACAATGATTGGGAGAGAAGGGAATTATGAATGGGTTTAGGCCGGAGGGCCCGTGATCATCTGCCCACACACGCCGACACAGCCGCATATAAAATATCCGCATTCATCAATGCGAAAAGGGCACGTGGAAATGCCGTCATCTCTCTTCTAAAATGCCATTTCATGAGACTCGATGAGTCACACCTCGGGACACAACTCATCCGGGACAAAGGCTTTTTCACGGCCTTCCTTCAAGCCAGCCCCACATATTCATTGTGGTCCTCTCAACCTCCCCGCTTCCTCGATATTTCCAGATTGTTCCGGCCACGCCCGGAAATTCCGAGAGTCGAGAATGACCTTGATCACGAAACCTGCATCCCGAGCATGGTCTTCATTTCGTGCATGGTCTTCGTTTCGGGTCATCGTCTCGTTCAGTATCCTGCTTCGTACCCCGTTTTCCTCGCCGATCGATCACTCCGGTGTCTCTAATCACCTTGTTGATCTGAAAGGGCTCAGCCAAAGCAAAACTTCCTGTCTGGCAAGATCGATCCATTCAGCGAAATCTGGGGGACGTGACGCAGCAATGAAAAAAAAAAAACCACATTTTCCTTCGAAGCAGGTCACAATAAAATAGATGATGAAATGGAAATGGGTCAGAAATCAAATCATAGTTTTTTGTCGTGCAGAACCGAACTAATCAAACGTACCATCGCGCTATTGATAGCATATGGCACTAGAGTTATCTTCGCTCTTCCCGATGAATCTGATAGGAGATTTAAAATGTGTGGCTTCTTCCTATCGTGCCTCAAACTTTCGAGTCGGTGGGAGCAGGTTCATATTTTCTTTATTCTCTTCCGTTTATTATGTCATGAATTTTTTTTAAACATCACCTTCAAAATGTCCTATTTGTAGAAAACGAGAAACACGTGTTTTTTTTTACGTATTCCGAAGAGATCTCTCTATCAAGGATTGGAAACAGTTGCAGTTATGGATTATGGAAATCGAGTCGTCAAGGTGAGCTAGGAAACAACAGACCCGAAGGAATTTTTCTTTATTTTCCAGCTCTGTTCCCAAGCGGGAGCGTCTCGCTAGACACGCCCAATTAAAAGGAAATGACTTTACTGGACGCATTTGCTTCATATTAAAAATTAAGTTGAAGCAAGCAGGGAGCTGAAGTGTGGATAGTTGCTTTCCACGCTCCACTGCCGCGGCATGAAATCGGGGAAGTACCAGCTTCTATACGGTAGCCGACATGGGCGATGACCGGATGATCAGATGGAGATCGGGTCGCTCTCTTTATCTTACGAGATGCTCGAGCAACAAGAAAAAAAGACCTACCGTTTTTCCCCCGGTCGCCGGAGGCATTTTTGACCCTCAAAAGTCATGGCTGAGCTGTGTGGGAGAATAATTCATGACAAGTGGGGAAGAGCAAGCCCTACTTATTCCCCCCAACCAGATCCGACGCCTGTGCTTTACGGTGACTTGCGCAGGGATGAATTGTTGAGGGGCGTCGGACGTATCGAAACCGGAAATCGGGGAGTGGGGAAAATCTCCAAAGGAGACACACCGTAACTGGTATTACAATGGTCATGCGAAGCGAAAACCGAAGCAAAGCAGAAATGATTACGACACGGTTTCTAGTTTTTTCATTCCATCGCAATTTTCAAAGGTTCATGAATTTTTTCGGTGAAAAGTGGCTTTTTATCATTAACAAAAATGGTCAAGGAGCACATGCCTAGCACGCTAACTCGTCGTTAGGCGGCCATCTATGAAGAACCGATTCAGCACCACTGACCCTTTATCGTACTGCCCGATGTCCATGCTCCGGAAGTCGATAATGGCATGACGCGATAATGGCATTGGGAGATGATGACGTGGTACAGTAATGGTATGGCTTGATAATAGCCCATCACAGCCAAGTAGTGCGCGTGATTGACACTTCGCGGAGGAATGCAGAGTTTTAGAGGCTTCGTTCAAATTTATTTCGCATTCATCGGCGCTGTTTAACAGGCCTGCGAGAACAAGTATTTGAGGAGAAACTGGCCTGAACACTAAAAAATATCAGCCGGGACCAAGGACAGTGACTGGATTTTCTGACCTTCGCCGGACCAGCACTAGAGGACTCTCGCGTAAGAATGGAGACCTTGTCCTAATGTTTTCACGCTGATTTAAGATAGAATCGACGCCCCTGAGCTTATCCGTGTTTATCTCCTGATGAAGTCTTTTTATTTTATCTCAATTATCAAGAGTCTTGAGAGGATGAGATCGAGATAAGGACAGAAAAAGTGTTGACCCCGTGTTAAAGGAAAAGTGTTAATTATCCCGTGTTGGGCAACAGAGAGTAATTTAATCGAAGTACAAAAATGCTAGTTATCGGAATGGAGCAAAAAGTATTGCAGATGAGGAAGTACTTCTGGTTTCCCTAAGTGAGAGAGGATTGGCTTTTGGAAAACATTGCGAATTATGCAAATGCAAGTCTGCAAAGGCACTGATCATTGCCGAGTGATGACCTGGTCATGTCCCGGTGAGGCTGTTCCCTGCACCTCACAGGATACGTATCTGGTTTTTTAACATCAATGTCGCATACATACGTGAGCCAACTTGCCAGTCGAAAAATCGACGTAAGTGGAGGAAAAACTGTGCAGTCCGCACAGGCATCTCCCAGGAAACTTGAATACGACTCCTGTTTGATTCTGACCGCTTCGACTGAAAGGGAAAAGCCTCCTTTCAGGCTGAGATGAACGGAGGGGGAGCATTCCCCCTCGAGGGATTCATGTCCGGACAAGGGGGAAAAAAAGGAAATCAGTCCATTGTCTTTCCTCCTCTGTCTTCCTCTTTTTTTTTTTTTTAGGACTTCGCGTCTGCGCTCAAAGCCCCCTGAACATATGCTCTATTTCCTTGCAGTTCTTGCCTTTCTTCGCCTTGTCCTTGTCAATGTATCGATATGCTTCCTCAATAAAAAAATCAACCAAGACCATCTGCAGAATTCATGAAATTCTTCTTGCAATAGTAAGGGCGACTCCCAGATAGATCTCCCTTCCCTTAGCGGGAATCTTAAAGCACGTTTTCAGTCGAGCACGTATCCATTCAATAAATGGACCATTCTCTAGGAGAAGGTTCTTCTTAGAGTGACCTTCACAAGTTCTACCGGGACAGTTCACATCCATCATTTCTGCCATTGCGCATATCAGCATTCATACGTGGGGCACTAGATATATAATCTACCTAGCCATGAAGGAGTTGAGATAAAACAAACATGTTTTCACTGTTTCTCAACATAGCTTCCCTTGAGTTCGACGCACTTCCTCTATTTCGCGGGCAGAGAGGAAATCCCTGAAAAATAGATGTATTTGACTTGCTCCTCGAACCATTCTGAAACAGCACCTTTAAGTTCATCGTCGCTTGAAAACCGACGTCCACGCATGTGTTTCTTCAAGTTTCGTAACAGGAAATAATCACTCGGGTCGGGACTGTAGAATGGATGGTTTCATTCCTCAAACCCACAGTCTCTTACAGCAGCGATTGCTTTTCGTGACTTGTGTACAGGAGCGTTGTCGTGAAGCAGCAGAACACTCCTTGTCAACTTCCCTCGTCGTTTTTCCTTTATGACCTCCTTCAAATTCCGCAGCGCAGCAGCATAGGCACCCCCAGTGATTGTTGTCTCGTGTGGAATGTAGTTCACCTGCAAAATTCCCTCCGAATCCCAAAACACGATGACCATGATCTTCCCAGCCGACGGTTGTGTCCGAAATTTCTTTGGAGTGGGTGAACCATGATGTTTCCATTGCATGGACTCTTCTTTTGTTTCGGGATCCCAGTTATGTATCCACGTTTCATCGCCTGTAACGAGTCTCGAGAAAAATGTTTCTGGATCTGCTTCATACAGTTCCAAATTCTCCTCAGAAAAGTGAACCCTGCACTGCTTCTGAAGTGGAGTGAGCATTCTCGGAACCCAAAGAGAACTGACCTTCGACATGCCCAGGTGATCATGGAGGATGGTCAAAACGTATGGTTCCGCCACGTTGCATTCTCGAGCAATCGTAGACACCTTCAAACGCCTGTCCTGCATGACCAGGTATTCAATATTCTGCCGCATTTCCGGAGTAGTCACTTCCACTGGCCTTCCAGGGCGGAGGCCATCTTCGATGGATTCTCTACCCCACTTGAACTGCTTAGACCGATATTTCACTTGATATTTCGAAAGGTACACTATCACCATACACAGCCAACATCCGTTCGAGAATAGCCTTTGGTCCATTCCCTTCCTTTATGAAGAATTTGATGTCGGATCGATGCTCTAACCTCACGAAATCCATGTTTAGCGCGAATAGGTTGATTTACACTGCGGCAACGTCGCAAATTTTGAACGGGCTGAGCTGGAGCTGCTCACACACTATGCAGGGGCGTGTCAGAAAAGGTTACATGTTTTATCGCGATACAATGCAAACGTCCGGTCTAGGTAGATTATATATCTAGTGCCCCTCGTACGAGTACGAGCTGAGATTCTTGGAGAAATTTCCAGGAAAATATTTTTTATACATGGAAGACTTCGTATGCAGGCGCGTAGACTGAAGCAAGGAAAAGCCAGGGAAGCAGGAAAAGGAGATTGACTGATTTCCGTCTTTCCCCTTGGGAGTCACGAGGGTTGAACGGAAACTAATCTAGGCTCATTACGGACTCATATGGCGTCTGCTTCATCTGAGTTAATCCCATAGACAGATAGATTCAGATTGATTCAAGGTAAGATCTAGTGTCTGTCACTAAATTCGTTCCTCTGTGTCCCACATTCGTGCTTTCATCGTTAGGAACTGTAGATTTGACTCCTGGCATTCACGGGCTCACTTCTCTGTTTCTTTCTCTTCTTTTCTGGACATCAAGTCCTCCAGGGCGAATTGTGGAGTGAGACATTTCTAAATGAAGACGTTTTTTCAATGTTAAGAGGAAGTGACTGTTCGACTTTGCCGGTTTCCTTCTTTTACTCTTACCCTTTCTCCCTTGTGTGAACACGAATTCGTGGGGGATTTTTCCCTCCCAGTCAAGAAGCCATCAAATTGCAAGTCTTATTGAGTACTTTCTGCCAATGTTCGTGAATGAATGATCAGAAAAGGAGCTTTGATGGGTCAATGATGTCAGGTAGCGAAATCTTATGAGAGTGTGATGAAAAATGCCTATTTATGGTACCAGCTTGATTGCGGCGAGGATCGGAATGTAAACTCATTTGTCAATACAGTCTTGCGCGGCAGATGGCCTTTAATCTCTGTCTTCGGTAATAAAAATGGATTGCAAGCAGCTGCTCGATGGAATTCATCTCTCTCGTGTATCCCATTATCCCGACATTGTGGTGAATTCTGTCGAGAAGCCTGTTCTTTGAGATTTTGATTGAGATTTCCAGGCTTATTTCACAGGAAATCGGCAAAGCAATAGATGAAAAATTTTCCAAATGGATTCTCTGCCTTTATTTTCGTTGAATAAGTAACACAACGATATACCATGGAGTCACTTCTTCAAGATTCAGAAAGAGATTTCCAAGTTGCGAGTCAACTGTTCGTTTTAATGGTCAATTAATAGAGAATGTTAATGACCGGTTAAAATATTGAAATTTTCGAGCTGCGAACCGGCTTAGGTCTGAAACCGGAGCGAAATGTCTATGAGCGTCTATGAGCGAAACCGGAACCAAACCGTTATTTAATGCAGTTACCTTTGACATGTTCTTACCAAATCCTCCTTCAAAGAGCTTTCCTTTCTTATATTACGAGTATCTGTTGCGTCAATTTCTACTTGAAATTCTAATACCCAAATTCTACTCTTAAATAGATCTTGATGGGACGTAGTGTTTGAAAAGGAAAAGTTTGCCAGTACAGGAATTCCTCGATTTACGTAGTCCCGATTTACGTCGTTTTTATATAACGTCCCTAACATATTAGGGAACAAATTTACATGTGCGTTGCGTCTTTCCTACATAACGTCGTATATCGAGGACTGCTTCCTTGCTGATGTTCCGAAGGTGTCAGTGGAATTCGCGAATGAAACTGTGCGGTGTATGACGTCCGCTTTTTTATTATTATTTCAAATTCAAACTTGAGGAAGTAGTTATAATACACCTTGGACATAGGTTGAACTACATTAACCTATTTTAAAAACCGCAGTCTGGCAATGTATGACCGCCTCGAAGGGACGTCTTCCACCCGTCTTCCTTACGTCTTCCGTTACAAAGAATCCCGAAACAGGTTTCCTTCCCTTGTTCCCCATCAATTTCAAAACGGAGGGCAAGGAACTCTCGGGTCCCCGGTATTCTCGGGTCCAGTAACACACAAAGACAATGGAGGACTCACTTCAGGTCAAAAACCCTCTAGTGTCTAAGACCTTTTCAGCGGCGGCAAAAGAAGTGGATAAATTGCTTACTTTTTTCCCGCGTGATTGGAGGGAAGCCTCTCGCTGCATTCTTAAGGAAATTGGCACGATAACCTTGGCGTGCATCATGTCGACCAATTAATATGCACGGGTGGTATCGGCGAGGTCAAAGGTCAAAAGCAGCTGCAGGTGTGCGGGTTCCTGCACGAGAAGTCCTTCATCCTGGAATCTTGGCATTGTCATGCCTTCAAGCTGGCCCTGAAGGACAATCACTTATCTCTTTTTTGTGTGTCTCGATTAGGATCATTCATCATTTGATGGGAATTCACTTGCGGTCTTCTCACATGAAGATCCATATCTTTTTCACGTTCAGTTCTCTGGCAAAATTCTCATTCGCCGGGGGGATTCGCGGGTGTTGACCGAAGCTCTTGAGAACCAAGGTCTTGTTTCTTTTTTTATTTTTTGAGGGGAGGGGGGGGGGAGCCTTAGTCACGCCAGGATTTCTACAGGACGGGTTCTCTCAAGGACCCCAAAAGCACGGGGTCAAGATATGGGTAGATTTACTGAGATAGATTCGACATTCGCTGACAAATCGTTGGGGGATTCTCCTCACGTACCGAATTTCACCTTCACTTGCCACATCAGTGTCGGACCCGTTTCCGGGACCTTTTCACTGTTCTCGTTCCCACGCCGGGTCCTTGTGGGTCAAGTCGCTTGTGGGGGTAGATTCGGTGCCCGAACTTCTATTGACATCTATCAAGATGGGTTTCCATTTACTGCACCGTTCGGAGGCTAAAGAGGGCGTCGATTCCAAGAATGACGATGTGGTGAAAGGAAAAAATACGTATTTAATGAATATTGATAACACGAACCGTGGATAGGGGCCTATTCATACAGAAATAGAAATGAAAGGGAAAAAATGGGAATCATTATATCGAGTCTTTGCGACTTGCCACGTGCCTGGGAAACGAATGGATGATGGAACGCGTAACGACTCCTAATTGGTTCTGCCATTCATCATTGACATGACAGAGATCTGGGAAAGGGCAGAGAATTCCCCATCCGTTAATGGATATCGTTTTTACTTTCACAGTATATCCTTGGTCGAGCAGGGAAGTCGAATTTCGAGGCTGGCGATGCAGGACATGACCACACACCAAGGACGACGAATGGGTCTCAAACTGCCGATTAAGGAAAGGCAGTACTGCGGGGCCTTACATCTCTGAAGAGAGAGAGCACTTGCCTGTTCCGAGTCTATAGGATAGATGTCAGGCTCCGCGGCACTTGAGATCCCATAGCTCGTTACATCGTTTCGTATTCTGAAAACTAGACTGCAGTGTTGAATTCGAATGATGTAGTTCTCCTCCCCAAAAATATAATGTGCTCCAAAAGTTTCCTCTTTCTGTTTCCTATTCTTATTCGGAAACATGGCTACCATCCAAATGTATCCCAGTTTATGACTCCCAGCGGAGCAATTAAGCCGAAGGTGAAGCAGCTTTATTGAACCATCTCGGAGAGCGAAGTCCGAGTCGGACCCAATCACGTTCAAGACGTTAGGTTCGATTAGAGATATTGCAAATGACGTTTGAGGTAGGCCGAAGCGAAGAGCTGTCTCCTATCGTTCCCAAAATCTCTAAAGCGCCAAGTGAAAAACGGAGATGGGTGGATCCGGATTTTCCACGTAATTGGCTGGTTGCTGCTAATTTTGGCAGTCTATGGAAACATCCCCGTAATCGGGAGAGGGAGAGCATAGAACCGAATTCCCAACAGTTCTCAGTGAACAATTGCTCATGGGAATGTAAAGCTGTTTTTTTTTAAATTTAGAATGACATTTATACTCTGGTTTAAAACAGTAATCAGAGCCAGGATATACTTACGCAACTATGAACTGCAAAGTGTCCAGCAAACTACAGGGTGGACGGAAAGTCCCTAGACTCCGATGAAATTACATGTCTAGCGGGTTTCGTATGAGTACCATCGTTGTCGCAGCAAAGGATAATGCGTCGCAAATCCTGTTCGACGTTGACGGTGTGATTGTCATGAATGCTGCGGGAACTGCGGCCCGTAAATCTTCAGTCGTCACGCAACCGGAGACACGTCAGGACATAGAGGTAAAGGGACTTATCGTCTACCCCATATATCAGATCGAACTCGGTTGACTGAGAAAGACTGCTAACGGCCCTTCAAAGAGATACCTCATGACTCAACCGAGACATACTCTTTCGGATCAATCACCTAACCTAATGCGAATATCGAATGCTTGTATTTCATCCTTTTTCTGGCACCCGCACTCTGCATTATGGCCAGTTGCGGCTTTTTTTTAATCAACGCCATCAGTACTTGATGTACATTGTACACAACATATAAAAGTATGCTCTGTCGAGTAGTTCTTGGTCTCTGCCCAACGACCGTTTCCTCATACATCTTGATCAGGATCTTATCATGGTAGCTGCACCGGCCGGTAACACTCAGGACATGGTTTTCATCGCCCAATATAACTCTCGAAATGTTATCTTGATTGCACTTCCACTGACGCTCAAACTCGTGCGTCTAGTGATACCTGTATATGTATCTCTTTAGGTCTCGCTTCCTTCTGCCCTTGTAAGTCAATATGAACTCCATATCTGTCTCTGGATTCATCTGTCACATTCGCAAAGTTAAACTGAGACCTTGTCAGACTCGTTTATGGGTTAGGCAAGCTGCTGTCACGGTTATCTCACGGTCATCATGGTCTTATCTGCCGCCCACCGCCGGGGGAAAGTCGCCCCTGTACACCGTCCTATCGAATGCTGTTCAAATATTAAATTACATTTTGCAATGCTAGCTGATCGGAAGGCGGGGGCGAGAGTGGACGTAATCGATGACTCGGTCGGTTGGCAATACTATCTGAAGGCTGGAAGTGTATTCCAACGTGCCGAGCCCAAAGAAAAAAAAGAGTGGAAAAAAAGCAAAGCATTTCCTTTCGGAGACCTGATGGTGCGTGATTGGGATCTATTTCGTAGTCTGAGGTGTGTCTAGGCGATCTTATCTTGTCGCTGCACTTCCACGGACCAATGCGAAGCCTTGCTTACTGGTCCGTGTATTTCACGAATACAAAATCTTTTAAATATCTCTGGACCGCAGCCAGGAGGGACGATGAGGCTTCCTGACGGGAAGAGTTACCTGGGTTCATTCCTGTTACACTTAGATAAGTACTTTCCTGGAAGTTTCTTATTGAATTCTTCTAAACAATCGGGTACGACTCATTTTTGGCGATATGCTTCTTTTTAAAATGAAATTGTTGAAATTAAAGGCTGTCCATTATCTCGGAATTTCTTTTTTTTTTTTTAGAAAGATTTTTCCCTTTGTTAACTCCAGCAAAAACTTTGATTTGGCCATTCGGCCATTGGCGATCTTGCTCCGACAGAATTTTACCGATTGAGCGTGGAATTTTGCTTAGATTCCTCTGCTCATGTGTGGGTAAAGTACCTCATAGGTTAGCTATACCCATTTATTTTGCTGCACTTCAACACATTGACATTGTACGGAGAGAATAAATTCCTTCGAAGAAGGCATAACTTCGATGAAAGTCTGAAAATGTGTTTGACGACTCTAAGATGAGGTGACAATCTTAGTGGTTGACAAAGAAACGTCCGTTGTGATAAATGTGAAGCTTGCGAACTTTAACTCACATCCTCTTCATATCCAATAAGTTTTATCCAGAAAAAAAGCAGTGTTGGAGCGTGATGATAGGAAAGACTTCGACCAATTAACGAAAAAATGTGTTCCTATCAATGGCCTTGATTGGACTTGAAGTAATTCCTGGAGCCTTGTCTCCCGGGGAATGTCATTTTTCTTCAATTAACTGTCACGTTAAAAGTCTAGCCGTCGTGGCCCCACCGAATTTTTAACGCTCAGAAATATGCCCTGAGGAGGTGCGAGACGCCTTTTATCCCGTCGCATCGGTTTTCTGGGTCTCACTGGATTTTCTTCTCTCACTTCGTTCTGTATCTGCTATTCCGTTAAAAATGCCCAATACTTCGATTCCGCTGCTATTAGACGATCAACCTTTTCTGTTTCGCGGTGCTTCATATGGATGCTTTGCTCCTTGAGAAAGTATTAAAAGAATCATTTTCGTGGTCTTCTCAGCGCATACTTCCTGAGGCGAAAAAATGAGCGCAAGCTGAGTGTTTCAACCTGGCCCCTTCCTACTTCTCCCTGGGATTATCTGGGAATCTCATCTATTCGAAACAAGGGTAATGGGAAAGTAATGGTGCGTCGAGCAAGATTGTCGGATGTGCTCCGTTGCAACCCCAGTTATCTTTGCCTTTTACTGGGAAAATTATGGAAGCCTTTTAAAAAATATATTCACAATTTTAGATACATTTTTATTAACCTCATCACTATGATCTTGGGTCTGGACCCCAGCCCAGTTTTATATTATTCTGTAAAAAATAAAACTATTTTACTCCGGGTCATAATTTTCGGCGACAGCTCTTGCTAGTGTGTCTCCAAGACGGTGACGACACATCCTGAAAAACCAGGTTCAAGCGGACATACCCCATTTCACAGTCGTAGGGGTCCGAGCAGACCCCAGGGCGTTCATAAATCACAGGTCACTGTTATAGGGACAGCATATTGTCTCCGAAAAATGCTGAAATTTTCTCTCTTATTTCAGATTTTTGGTTTTTCCCAACAGGAAACATGGCGAGGGGGAGGGGGCGGGGGGGGGGGGAAGACACCATAATTGATGAAGTTTATCGGGCATTAGATAAAGACGAAAGGTAAACATTGTGAGAGACGTAAGACGTAAAGCAGGGATGTGCAACCTGCGGCCCGCGGGCCGCATGTGCCCCGTGGACCTGCATCTTACTGCCCGGTAATGCATAATGGGATAACAGATGAGTTTCTTAGTGGCCGAAGGCCCATCGCAACTTTGGTCATCCCTTAGTAACAAGAAATCGAGTGAGTTCTTCTAATTTTTTCTCAAGTGGGCGGTGCTACGTATGTCCCGAAGAAGAAGATTCTCGATGCCAAAGGCTATTTTTGGACGTTGGAATTTCCTAAGGATGGGGAGGAGGTAAGATCATCGGCCAACCAGCGCGACCTTATGCCCTCATAATGCCCTCTGAGGATAAAAGAGGGGAACCTTTTCTTTTGCATTCTCTGGCCCGCGTCAAGAGTCACACATCTTCATGCAGCCCACTGCTGATAAAGGTTGCACACCCCTGATGTAAAACAAAAATAAAATCTAATATTAACGACGAACGCATGAAAGGAGAAGGCGCATCTGAGGGTGTATTCCGTGCGAGTCTGCTTCATGCCCATCTGGGAGCGTGTAGACGACCTTGAAGAACGACGCTTCTATTATATATATATAAATCATCAGGTTTACCCTCAATAAATAACAGTTCTCAGATAAGTGCTAATATTCTCGTCGGAATTTAATCCCATCTACTTATTCAAAACATGATATATATCGGATTTGGATAATACATTTCTATCCCGCTAATTTAATTAAGAGCCAAAAATACCAGCCTATATGCTTAATAATTCAAGAGTCTGATACCCGTCTTCTGACGCGTAGAGCCGATAGCGCTTTCAAATCGCTTTGACTGAAAGTGTTAAGAAGAAGCAGTGGATATGTGGCTGTCGTCTACCGACAAAAAAAAAAAAGGTTTTCAGTTGGGACCAATTACGTAGAAAGTCCCATCCTGAAAGCATCAGCGGTGCTGTTTGAAACGGAGGGCAATAATTTCTAGCCAGGACAATAGGACCACCTCGTTCCCGACCTTGGCCCGGATCGTGTTGGTCAAGGCATTCCAGAAGTGAACGGCATTACTCCAGTCGGGTCCTTTGATGGAGTCCAGTCCCTGCGGGGTGAATAGTTTCCGGTTTCTCTTGTGGGACATGAGATAAAAATGACGAGTAGAGATGGCCATGACGTCTTCGGAGGTCATATTTCCTCCCCATTTCGTTCTATCTTCAGGACAATGCTTGAGGAAACTCGGGACATATTGGACCCCCCCTCCCGGGGATGGAATTGGGGTCGTAATGAAGTTCACGGCCCCCATCACCTCTGAAAGGAACGGGTGTCGGGGTGGAAATATTATTATCAGGGCTCCGTTGACCCTTTTCTCTCTCTCGAAGCCGAAAGAATTCCTCCTAACAATCTGAGAGGTTAAATTTATGCTCAAGTAAAAGACCGCCTTAATTTTTAGGGACTTCCGTCGAAGGGCTTTGATACTATCCCAGTCAGCACAACAACGTTGTGTCATCATCGAGGGAGGATTGATTTTTCAAATTAGCCATATTTCTGCAATGTTGTGAAAAGGGTTGATTCAATGTTACAGTAAAGTTTAAATGATGCAGTTCAACATTGAAAATATTCTAATATGTTTCGTTGTGTTAGTATTGAATTGTCAATGTCTTGGCGTTGCCAAGGCGTTGCTTTGATATGATAATGATCTTGTTTCGTAATTTTTTGCTCTACTTCTGAGAATTGAAAGTATTATATCGAGTGATACCATCCAGCGACTGTTTCCGTGTGAGGCTGTAAATTCCTTTACAAAATCAGAATCTCGAACGACACATCTGGCTCTGTCCGGCAAAGGAGTTGCGTGTCTAGCTGGCATTGCCTTCCGGGCGATTTCACGTATCACTCTGATTTCTTTCTTTCTCAGGGAATGAGTCAGACACCCTCATACGCAGATTAATGACACTCGTCCATCTCTCAGAGTTTTAAGAGCCCTTGACGCCATGTGGTGAAGTCGGAAGTTTCGACATGCTTCCTCGGACCCCCGGGCCAGAAATATCTGGGGTCTCCTTCCGCTGGGTTACCTCTTTAAATAGACCGATCCAGGATTTTCGAAGCCTTCTCAGTGTACGTGAGAAAAGATCGGATACTCAATGGAAAATTCCGGAGACTCATTCCGGTGGCATCAGGACAAGAACCGCTAAATCGGCAGTTATACGCCATCTAGCGTCGGTTGGAAGAACCTGTTTTATGTCGAGAATGGGCTCACGATTCGAAATGCCTGCAATATTGATATTTTTCGCTGAGACATTGTGAATAATTCCAACCTCCAAACGACTTCTCTGACCCATGACTAGTCTACATGCTGAAAATGCGATTAATTACGAATAATCGGCATCTCATTGCTGTTGATTCTTTGCTGAATGTGATTTTCATCCATGTCTCAACATTTCAACCTTTCGTGAATGTTCGACGCGGCGTTGTTGTGCCGAATTTAATGTCTCCATCCGCACCCCTATAAGCGTCGTTTCGGGGTGCATATTTTAAAAATTTCACTTTCATCTGGACATTTAGTAGTGTGTAAAAGACACCGATTTTCATGCTGGGATTCGGCAGAGCCTCAGATTCTAGAGTGCGGGCCCACTTCGGTCCCAAAAAAAAAGTTTGACCGAACTTGGGACAACTCGGATCGGATCGCACCATCACGGTTGAATGCATCCGGGTAAGGAAAGCCGAATATTAGAAATTCAAGGCCGAACCCAAGGCACAAGGTCCTTCCTGCATAGTTGCTGCGCTGTTCCACGCATTTGCCATTACTTTTTATTGTTTGGCAACGAAATGCCCGAATAATTAAACGGGCAATTATTGTACTTAGTGAATGCTGCTAGTCACAGATGGTCATAAAATGTAATAGGGACCGGCGAAACACCTGGCATGCGGTCTCAGGTGATTTTTGATTAATGCCTCTTTTAACCTGTTCTAATCCCCACATTCTGCCTCTGGTCTCCATGAATTACAGGGCATTCGATAACCATCTCTAATACTCATTAATTAAGGATGGTCTTATAATAAAGTCATATAGCAATCAGTGAAGCTCATTCATTGAGTCGTATCGCCACGTTGCCATTCAATCTCATTCCGTCTGCCATGCGAAAGTATGATGCAGACGTTATGAGCAGCACCGAGCGAGCCAGGACAGGACTTCAACTTTGATTCAGTCTCGTCCCAGTCAGTTTTATCACAGGACATCAAGCTAGGAAAGCCCACTGGTAGCTGGCCTTTTTTCACTGAGGAGGCACCCGGGGAGCTTCATCTTATCGCCTTATTGAACAAAACTTGATAACATTCTGAAATGTCAATATAGGAATTACCATTCATTTTTTGCTGGATGTTTTCTTTTGCTGAACCGCCTAACCCTCATGCTCGAGAATTCTCCTGTGGACGCAGCCGTACCTCCCATAGCACGCCCATAAATTCTCCTTTCAGTTATTATTTTTATTTTAGCCTGAAAAAAGAAGTCAAGCGAGAGATAAAACTGTTTCCTTGCATGGTTGAACCTCCACAGCCATATAACAAATAAAATGAACTATGACGTGCAAATTTACTGCCGAAACTTCATTATTAATCATTAAAGAGGGAGGAGTTAGATGGCATGGGTGCGATGAAGGAAAAGTCTGGCTTCTCTCGCCCGAGAGAAGGTAGATGCCAGAATGGATGCCCGCTGCTGATATTGAGATAGATGCTTGCTACTGTCAATCAATAATGAAGGAGGACGAGGAGGCATGGGGGCGATGGAGGAAAAGTGGAATGCCCGATAGTGCGCAGGGCCAGGGGAAACAGTAGCATGCCTCTCTCAATATCAACGACAGGCATCTATCCCAACATCAGCGGCAGACATCCATTCTGGCATCCACCTTCTCTCGCCCGACGCTCAATCCAACCACCCGATGCCAATGTAAATGTGACATTCCTAATAAAAATCTGCTTTTGGAGCACACTTATATAAACGAATTTCAGTCTCTGTCTTTCCCATAGTGTCCGCGTATTAATTCTCACATCGATGATGGCAATACTTGTTAAGTGGCGACACGTGGGCACGCAGGTTTTCTTTTTCATTTTACCCTGAGGGGGCTCACTAAAAGAAAAATGATAAATTACGACATTCCTGGTTTGCATGCTCACCAGTTCTATCCCATCTGACCTTCCTGTTTTTATGGGATCGGAATGGGCTATTTTCGTCATGACGTACTTTTGTAAATTGCGCATGTTTTTTTTTTTTTTTTAGGGTTGGATAGCTCGAGACCAGTACAGTGGGCCAAAAAGGGTCATTCATGTTGCAGACTGCATCTGCAACAGATTCTGAGATTTCATAAATTTCCGCTTGAATTTATTTCTTGCTAAATGAAACAATTATTTTCGTCCGTGTGGTTCTCCTAGAGCCATGTGTGTTGCAATGTGTGAGTATAAAATACTCTATCCTATTTTGAAATATCCCATCAGAAAGCACAATAGTGCCTCATAATCGTGCCTTAAAAGCACGGCCGGATTATTTTTTACTGGGGGCCCTGAGCAATGCATGTCAGGCCCACCTCTCTCCATCCCCCGCCTTCGGAGGGATATGGCCTCCAGAATCACGACAAGCGGGGGTGGTATATAGCGAACTCGGGGCAAGGAGGGTGCAGTCAGGACAGCTGCAGGCTCTAAGCCTATGTGCTCGCCAGGTATGCGGCTGATTTAGTCCTACTCCCAAACTCTTCCAGAGAAGAAGGGTGGTGAACAGGAATTTTAGTGCCTTAGTCATGCACGCTCCAGCCACTCCTCTCTTGTTGATTTTTATTACTGGTTTCGTCCCCACCCAGGTCCCCTTTCATTGCGGGGCCTTGGGCCCGGGCCTGTGTACTCGTGCGTTTATCCGGCACTGCTGATAGATATCCTGCAGTGAAAGAGAGAATCACTCTATCTTTATTGCGACATTCGCTACTGATGGCAAAATCGAACTAACAATTTTCGTAGATCGTGACACCTTTACGCAGGCTGAGAGCCAGGGAATATTCTCCCCAGAAATCGATCGATGGCTCTCAGGTTGCCCGCCTGCCCACTTCTTGTAATAATTATTTTAAAAAAACCTGTTGCCTTATTTGAACAAGGTCCACGGGGGGTAAACTGCGAGACGTAATTCGATAGATCTGTCTGCTGTCTTGAAAGTTCTTGAAGGAAATCGTGATCAGATCATCATTCAACGCATTTCATATTCATTAATTTACTCGGATCATATTACTGAGTGTAAATCTCTCACTTTCTCCGTCACCGACAAGATAGACAACTAGCATCTGTGGCATTCCACGTGACTGAGCTCTCTGGAGCTCTCCATGCAGTTTTCGCAGCAATACCTGACTTAATAGAAAGAGAACTATGGTGGTTTACCTGGGGCTTTAATCGACCGTTCCAAAAATCCGCACAGAAAGACAAAAATTATCATGCTTCCATATTGGCACTCATCGTTTGCCACTCAAACATCACTAATCACTTCAACGGCACGATCCAGTCTGGTTTTCGATGCCTCGCTCCGAAGTTCTTAAAACATATGACTTTGCCTTGTTTCCTTGCTTTTGGGATCCTTCACGGATCATACTTTGTTTTGAACCGAAGGATTTTTCACGTCTAGCTTCCTCTCTCATCTACGTTCGCAACATTAGCGACGGAAACTGAAATGCCGATGAAATGTACAGAAAATTCAGAGTTACTTAAGTCCCGTACTCATTACAACTTTGTGACAAGGCAGCGACATGATATTTGTGAAATGTGAATACTGGAATGAGACATTTTTAAGGTGCTAATGATTGTGGGCACCCTTCTCAAGTGGGTTTGATTCTCTTCACCGAGTTTACGGCTGTCTTGTGTTCCAGACATACTCATGACTGGAGGTCCAGATTGCATCACACAAAGGCCTTGCCCTCAAATAGTGTGAGCAAGACACCGTTCGTGCCTTTCAGCGATTGTGAATTTTCAGCGATGCATGAAGACGATTGCGTGATCCGATTTTGCTTCCAGAAGCTAACAAAAAAAATTCGTTCAAAATTTAAAGGTTAGGAATTCTTCAGAAACGCTGGAAATCGTTTGCAAGAAATATTAAAATGTAGAACTTATTAAAAATCCCAAACATCAACTGAATATAAAACGAAAATTCGATTGCAAGTAGAATATCGATGAATATGGAACGAATCGGTTTACCCAGCAAAGCTGGAACAAACATGTGAAACTACAATGAGTTGGTCGTACTTTCGAACCTTCTCCGACATTCTGACCATGTAATACAATCCAAGTGCAATTGAAGGCACAGACATGCACCAATGCGCTTTGAAGATGACTTTTTTTTTTTCCAAGTCCGCGCCTCTCTACAGAAAGTGTCCCTCGCCACACCTTTTCCCTCTGCCGTGAAAGTGAAATCGATCTCCGAAAAAAAAAATTATAGAAATAAATCGATCTCGAATTCTGTCCGTTTCAGTTCAGTCGCATCTCACGCTCGTTGAGCAAAGCTAGCGTCAACGAACAGCCCGACTGGAATCGAGCGGAAAAGCAACATCCAACGGCAGTCCGACCGCGAAGGAAATTGCAAAATATCGGTTCCTTCACGGTCCAGCCGTAGTTTCAGTCCACTGCTACTGCGACCAAAGATTAAACCATGACCGTGAAATGATCGACTCAGTTTTGGACTAGCTGCAAGCGAATTCTCATTTTGGAATCGTCAGTAGAATTAGAACGTGACCACCTGGCATGATTGGAATAATATTTTCTAGGAGTGCTCTGAAATTTACACAATCTTATTTTACACCCATTTAAAATAAATTTACAAATATTGTTTTTTCATCAGTAAACGCGCGACATTTTCGAAAGGTGTTTTCTCAGCTATTTTTTTTTTCTATGGTGATTCTAACACTTCAGAAGGGTGGTATTGACTAAGTGGAATGGCTAATGGAAATGCTGTAATCCATTCGCATGGGAGAAAGTCGTCACGTCAGCATTGCAGGGCTGTCTCAAGTTCTGTCTGCGATGCTGAGTATGACTTGCAGCCTATCAGTACGTGAAAGCTGGGTGGGATCTGGAAGGGAACGAGAATGGTTCTATAACTTTTATTTCCTGGTGCCCACGTGCCAATTCAAGCGGAGGTCTTGCATTGGATCTATGGGATACATGGGTAAAATTGGTTTTCTTTTTTTCTCCCCTTTTTCTCTTAATTTTTTTATCGACTGTTTTTGCTCACGTACTCTCACGACCCAATACCCAATCGCCGCCAGATTTGGCATTTCAGGGAACGTACGTCGGGGAATCAAGTCGTTACAGAGTCAGTCCCGTTTCCTTTTGATCACTCCTTGCATGACATACAGCCCATCAGAATACGAGATAAGCAGCCTGTCAGAACCAGAACGTGACGTACAGTCTACCATGTTCCGACTGCACTGAGAGCAAAAGGTGGATTGGCCGATCGATCATTCATCAATAAAAAAAAAAGATTTCGTCGGGGTATGAGGGAAATGAAGGATTGGTGAAAGTACTAGAGGCAATACTTTCATTTGTTTTCGTTTGATTTGAGAAAGCTTCCTGGTTTCGTTTTCAGAGAGGACTTTTCATTCGGGCCGTTTGCCTTTTTTTTTCGCGGCATGGCATGAGATGTACCCGGAGATTCGTGTCTCTTTATATATAAAGAGGAGATTCAATCAAGCATGAATGCACTCAAGCATGGAATTATCACAGAAGGAGAGATTCGAGAAAGACGTGAGATAGACGGGCTGTGGGTCAGACTTCGTCTTCCACTCCGCTGTCTTCGCCTCGACGCAACTTGGCGATTATCTGTAAATTAAAATAAATATTTAAAATAATTATTTTATATAAAAATAAATATTAGAATAATAATGAATAATTTAGTAAGTACATAATAAATATTGAAAATATTAACGAAAATTTTCCTGGAATAGGACGTCTTTAAAGTGCTTACAGATTTGAGTCGAGCAACTTCTCTGCTGTCGACGTATTTGCTGGCACTGTTGGTGATCAGTTTCACTCGGGAGGAATACCTGGGAATGAGAAAACTCTGTCTATCAAAGACATATGCAAGAACAAATGACAGTCATGGCGAACCTACGACAGGCGACGCCACTTCTGCTGACAAGCGATGAGACATCGAAAAAAGAATTCACCGAAACAATAACAATTACTAATTCTCTCCCTCCACCCACCCACCTGCTAACCCCATTCCCTTTTCACCAGTGGACCGTAACCCCCTCCCCCCCTCATACAAAAATTAAGGCTATTGATTTTTGGCCATGTTCTATCACCGACTGTCCCTCGAGTCCTCGAAGGGTCAGATCGATCATCGCGACGCGCGTCAAACTCAAAAGGCAATCGTGCGACCCTCGCGGAACGCAGCCCATCCATCTCCCCCATCTCGGAAGACAGGGACAGACCTCGGGTGGATTCCCATCGCGTGAAGGCACTGCCGTCGAGGGTTCACGCTTCACACGTCTGAACATGCGGATGAACCCTCGCGGCAGCGAGGTGGGAATCGGCCTTGCTCATCCAGACGGGCAGTATTTATGACCTCTGTCATTGCTCCGGAGCATTTCCCCTCGGCAAACAACAGAGTTCCACCGGAAGATCGTTGCGCCCGTTCCGCTTTTGTCCCTAATGGCAGTTCCGGACCCGAGATGGCAGTAAAAATTAAAAAAATACGAGAAAAAGTCTCACATGAGAGAGATGAGCGTTTCTTCGGCGTTGTAGGCAGCAGGGGAAACGTTGACGATCATTAGGGTCTTGGCGTTCCCTCCCAGGCTGTCTTGCATCAGTTGCGTCAATTTGCTATTCCTGTAACACGTTTTAATACATTTCGTCAATTTAATTGCAGTTGTAAAAAATAAATAAAACCATAACACATCAATTTAGAGGTAAATGAATGAAAAGACTATCGATTCGCATAAAAACCCAAATGAAAGCTGGATCTGGCACGATAGCGCCATTTTCAAATACCTGTAGGGAACGAAATTCTGTTCCGTGGCCAGGGCAGAAATGACGTCACCCAGAGCAGACAACGACTTATTTATGCAATTTGCCTCCCGTAGTTGCATCGACGAGGCGCCCGATTTTGCAACGCGTTCGCTTCCTGCCAGGTCCAAGAGGCTCAGCTGAAAGAATAGACAAGGAAGCGTTCAGTTTGCGGCCAGGGAATTAAGGAAGCGGTCGAAAATTTTGAATAGAAATTCGTCTGACTGGAAAACGGGGCGAGTGAACGGATGGGTTGCGAACCAAAACGGCGACTGCCCCCTTTCATTAGCCCCGCTTCCCTTTAATTGCCCGGAGCACAGACCTTCCCCCTGAAGACCGTGCCGTTGAGCCGGCACGTGTTCTCCACCTGCACCCCGATGATGAGGTGGGAGCGAGAGCTCTCCACGTTCATCCGCGTCGTGGCCGTGTGCCGGTTCCGCACGCCCTCGTCGAAGATCCCGCAGAGGTCGGCCGCGGAGTACGCCGGGCGGATCGTGGCTCCTTGCACGTACACCATCCCGGTCTTGTCCTTTTTCGCTTCCAGCTTCTCCTGCGAAGAATCATTTCAGATAATAAAAAAAGAAAAAAGAGAAAAAGGGAATAGAATGGATATTGCGGTTATGAAGATGCTCATCTTCTATTTACAGTCGCTCAAAAATGTTTGCATAGAGTGCCGTTAGCCTCAAGTCACATCAGCTGTCGACGAGCCATTTAAATCAAATTCAATCAATCAAATAGTTAATATTACACGACGTCTACTTCTGCTCTCCTTCACGAAAATAATGTAACTAATCAGTAATCAGCAGTACAATCGAAAAAAAATCTGCAACTTTTCAAAAGTGAAAATTGAGACTCCTCTCGCCCACCTCGGTCCCCAGCGGCACCCTCAGGAGATCCAACAACCGGTCGTTGTACAACTCCAGCATGTACGCCGTGACCTTGACGTGGAACTTATGCTTGGTGTCGTGCGCGATCTGGAAGATCCGCTGGAACGCCCTCGGAGCGATCCCGGGCTCGGCCTCGGTGCCGAGCATGGTGAATGTCTTGCCGCTGCCGGTCTGGCCGTAGGCGCAGATGCAGACGTTGTAGCCGTCCATCGCCGACTGGACCAGGCTCTGCGGGGGGGAGGGAGGTCGTTAGGGAGGGTCGTTGGTGGTAGGGAAAATATAACTTCTTTAATAAATATAACTTCTTTTTTGCATGTATTACGGGAGAAAAGTCCTGACTAGTGACGAGAGATGTTATTTTGTTTAACAATATGAAACTAGGTGTAAATAATGTTTAAAATACTAGTTGTGTTTGATCTAAGTACTTTTTATTATTTACATTTTTTGTGATTTATTTCAAGCACTTTGACAGTATCTCAGCTGCAAATATTTTCGGTTGGTTACAGCCCGTGCATACCGACTAGGAAAAATCATATTCGGTACATTACATAAAAGCGAAAGCTTACATGGCCGTTTTTATTATTAAGTATATCACCCGAAAACCGATTAAGGTAGGAAATGTTGTTTTGTTACAATTTCTTTTCCAAGTAATTTAAACTCATCTCGGGGAAAATTCGAACTGCAAATTGCTTTTCTCACCGGAAAAAAAAAATAAATAAATAAAAATAATAATAAAATAATAATAATAATAATAAACAGAAGGAACGAAATCTCACGTGAGTGTCTTGGAAGACGGTGGCCTGATCGTCGTCGGGGAGGAAGACGCGGTCGAAATAGAACTCCCTCTCGCCCTTGGGAGTCTCGACGGAGACGGAGAACTCGTCGCTCGATTTGACGACGGTGCCGCCGCCCTTCCGCATCTCGGATTCGAGGGGGGGTCGGACGCGGCAGTACACCCGGATCTTTCCCTTCAGGTCCTCCATGGCGTTGAAGTACTTCTTGCGGAGGACGCGCTCGCGGTTGTAGTCTTCGCGGAGGAGTCGGTTTTCCTCCTTCAGGGAGCAGATGGTCTTCTCTTGGTCGTCGAGGCTCCGGAGTCGGACGAAGAGGTCGCGTTCCTTCAGGAGGAGGTTGTTCAGTTCTTCCTTCAGGCGGTTGTTCTCTTCGTTGAGGGTGTCGCAGTCGAGTTTCAGGGCGTTCACTTCGTCTTCCTTCGTGTTCAGGTACCTCTTCGTGCCTTCCAGCTCCCGTTGGCATTTTTCCAGCTCCTGTTCCATGCTCCTGAGGGCGCGGTGCTCGAGTCCCTCCTCGTTCTTCATGTTTCGCATTTCCACGTCCAGGCGTCCCAGTTGCTCCTGGTACTTGTGTTCCCGGTCGCGGTACTCCCGTTCCCGGTCCTCGAGGTCCTGGAGCCGGGACCGGAGATCCATCTCCGTGGAGCGGAGATTCGTCACCTGGAGCCTGAGATTCCTCAACTCCGCCCCCTCCTGCGGGTCCTTCCGGTACGTCGCGTACTTCTTGAACCGGTCCATCTCCGGCTGGTCCGCCTCGATCCCGCTGTCCGGACATTTCGGCGAATCGCTCTGCAAACGCGTCTTCATCTCCGTCAGCTGCGTCTTCAGTGTGAAGTTCTGCAGGGTCAGCTCGTCTCTCACGCGTTCCAGTTGGACCTGCGAACGGATGACGCGTTCCATCATACCGAGTGACCGTGACCGTGATGCGCCCTGGTTCCTTTCCATCGAACGGGGAAAAGTTCCCGCCCCACCCATTCGGATCGTTAGAGCTCGGAGACGGGATTTCGGCCCGCTGAGAGGCCATCTCGAGCGGAACTCGCCGGAATTGAGCAACATGCTCGTAAAGCGGTTCCTTATCGCGGACACGGTCCCGCTCCTTTTTTTTTTATTGATGAATGATCGATCGGCCAATCCACCTTTTGCTCTCAGTGCAGTCGGAACATGGTAGACTGTACGTCACGTTCTGGTTTGACACGGTCCCGCTCCTTTTTTTTTTTTTTTTGCTCTCGCTGTTGAATAATTGAGGTCGAGGAAAGTGCATCGAGAACTTTCGGAACGGGCTACCTTTACGACTACGGCCTTTACGGCAATGGCCTTTACGGACGGGAAACGTCGCGACTCACCAAGGCGGTTTGAAGTCGGGCGATCTCCCTGCTGGCGTCGATGGGAACCTTGTCCATCCTCGCCTTCTCGAGGTGGAGGACCCTGGAGCGAAGCTGGGAGATGGTCATCTCCCGGAGTCGCAGCTCGTCGATGAGCCGCGAGGCGTCGCTGCTCGCGACGCTGCTCAGCGACTCGAGGCTGTTGAGACTCCGCTCGGAGCGACCGTGGATGCTGTCGGCGTCGCTGGAGGCGGTCTTGGACGCGGTGCGTCGGAGGTCCAGCGCCACGCGGAGTCGCTCGCACTGGTGTTCCAGTTTCTCCAGTTCCTTCTTCGTCTGGCGATGGGCGCAGCGCTCCATCTGGAGGAGGGCGGAGGGGTCGAGGATGGACATGGAGGCGGTCGGGTCCTGGTGGACGGTCATCCCTCGGGTCGACACCGTCTCGAGGCTATCCGGCTCCGTGTCCTCCCATTCTGGAATCACGGATCCGCTCGTCCAGGGCATGAGAACGCATGTCATAGGGACGCACGAGAGAGTGCACGAGGATCGCTTTGCACCGAGAGAGAGTGCACGAGGATCACTTCGCACCGAGAGAGAGTGCTCGGGGATCGCCCCTGCACCGCGCGAGAGAGAAAGTTCCAAACTGTTCCAGAAGAGTGAGATCTCTTTCGAGGGGAAATTTTCGTCGGTGGAGCGATGAAGCCGCGAGAGGGCAGCCAACCCCTCTTCTTCTTCTCTCCACGGCTCGATCGACGCGGAATCACGTCATTATGACGCACTTCAACCGTGAGCTCGTTACGAGTCGTTCGGTCGCCTTTCGACACGCCGCAAGGTCGACCCGACCCGACTCCGAAAATCGTTCGCGCGTTATTTGCGACGGTATCGTAGCAACCGCCGCATCGATCGGCGAGGTGATTCACCGAGGTGATTCATCGAAGCGATTAATTTTTTCCCCCCATTCGTTTCTCCGTCGGGGGAAAACCTCAGGCGCGTGTCACAACAGTCTCGCTCTAAGTGTCGCTTCCTGTTGCGCAAATCCCGGATGGCGGAACTCGAGCGGGTTGCCGCAGTCGACTCCTTTGTCGCTTTCGTCACACTTTCGTCACTTTTTGTGACGGGGACGACGCGAGGTCTTTGGGAATTACGTCGGATTTAATGCAGATGAGTACCCCTCCCTGATCGCAAAAAAAATATTCCGCGAATTTCAACGCAAGAAAGACTAATTTAGAATTCCCAAAAGCGAATGACCTTCCACGTGCGACGTGATCCTGAACCGCGTAAACCGCGTAAACCGCGTGAACCACTTTATACCGGCATTAAACGCGTACTTACTGAATTGTTTCAGTCTATTTTTTTTTTTACAGTTACGGCTTGAAACGGTTTTAGTCGCACACGGTCGCGCCCCCAGCGGTAGTAGTCGCACGCCAGCGGTTTTAGTCGCAATTCCGCCAGTTTCAGTCGCATCGCGTGCTCTTGAAATTCATTGCGTCCGTCGGGACTGAAATTCCCTGCGATTCGGTCCAGGAAATCCCTCCACGCTCTCGAGGCAGCCTTCAAACCGGAGTCCTTTGTCCTTTGTCCTTTGTCCTTTGAAGTCTCGAGAGCGTGTCCTCGTCCCTTCGACCGCGTTCGGCGACGGGCCGAATCGAGCGAATTCATTTTCTAATTCGTGGAGGGAAAAAAATTAAGCTCGCGGAAGTTCGCGAAAAATCGCGAAAGATCGCGGAAGTTCGCCTCGACGACGACGACGGTGACTCTTCCCGTTTCAAGGACACACGCGCTAAGCGATTCCCAAGGTCCTTTAAGATCCTTCCATCCGGAAGCGATTAACCGCGCACATCACGCAAAATCGCGAACCCGACCGCAACACCCCCTCCTCCTCCGGAGGGGCCACAAACAAGGGGCCAAAAACCAGGGGACACAAACCTTGAGACGCCACGCGACGACTGCGGAGAAGTGTGGCCACCCGAACGAGGAGGAGTGTGGCCTCCCTCACAACGACTGACGAGCCTCCAAGCCAGCCTTGAGTCGCTCGCTTCCCGGGAACTAATTAGATACGGTTTCTCCACTGGACGTGGTTCCGGTTTCTCTTTTTCTTTCGGTTCCTTGCATAATGACCGTCAGGTATTTCTTTCGGAAGAGGCGAATTGATTCTGGAGGTGATTTATTTATTTAGGAAATTAATTATTTATTTAGATGAATAAATAAATTGGGAAGTACTGAAATATTTGAATACTCAAGTTTCAGCATTACTAGTTGTGTCAGCGTTTAAAATTATTTTCAGTGCGGAAGATTATTTTATTTTAGTATTTATATATGATTTCAGTATTCATACGTGTTATGGTTTTATTTATTTTTTACAACTGCAATTAAATTGACGAAATGTATTAAAACGTGTTACAGGAATAGCAAATTGACGCAACTGATGCAACACAGCCTGGGAGGGAACGCCAAGACCCTAA
>CAJPEV010002828.1:0-38333 GCA_905338385.1 Darwinula stevensoni | reverse complement strand
ATTATGAGAGAAGTGAATTAAGGCCCCAAAAAGGAAGGAGAGTTATGGGAGATGAGAGGGAATTTACAAGAGAAAATAGTCAGAAAAAAACAAACAAGCAAGAAAATTATAATGAGACAACGCAAAAAGGAGAAGCAACCTAGCAATGTTAATGGCAAAGGAAAAAATACGTAAGAAAGAAAAAGTAATGAAAATAGTAGGAAGCAAAAAAAACCAAAAAATGTTGACCTGGAAGGCAGCAACATATTAGTAACAAGAATAACAAAGGCAAAGCAAAATGAAGAATGCAATAGAAGAAAATGAAAGGAACAAAGACAAAGCAAAAGCATACTTTAAAAAAAAGGAACATTAACGCAAAACATTAAATTAAGCAACAGTTTCTACCTCTGTACCCAGTCACTCAAAAAACACAGCTTCACAAACTCAAAAAAAGGGGCAAGAATGGGAATTTGAATTGAATTAATTAAAAAAAACCTTGTTACAGGGGATGGGTGGTCCTCCAGAAGGTCCTCTTGAATGTCCTCTTGAAGGCGGCGAGATCTCTCGAACTGAGAAAATGAATGAAAATAATAATAAGGGGAAAAGATAATTAATAGGGAAGAATGCGAAGACATTGGGGGATTCTGCTGACCGTGGTGAGTGCTTCATGAAACGGGGGGTTCCTATGGATGAGATCTCCCTTCTAAATGGACGAAAGAAGACATGAGAGCATTAGTTCAAAAATTCAAGGGTCAATAATTTCAGGGTAAAAACTGCAGGGAAGGAAGGAAATTAGAATGGTTAGGGGAAAAGGACACGATAAAAAAATGAGGACATATCACAATAAATGTAAGACAACAACACTTTCAAATAAATATGTAAAACATACAAGCACGGAAAAAAAGGGAGGGTCACAAACACAACATAAACACATACATAAAAAATGAAAATTGCACAAAACATATTAAACTAACATCGGGTTTCAGCCTCGATCCCAGTCATTTAAAATTTAAATCAAAAAAGCAAATGAAGGCAATATAAAAAAAGTGAAATTAAATAATTAAAATAACTTATTCCTGGAGCTAGGGGCAGTCCGGCGAAGATGGTGGTCCTCTTGAAGCCGGCGAGATCTCTCGAACTAAGAAAAGAAAAAATAATAAAATGAAAGGGGGAAATAATGACAAGGAAAATTGGAAGAGAGTCAAGATATTGAAGGAATTCCATTAACCTGGTGGATGCTTGATGAATCTTGGAGATCCTAGGGATGAAAGCGCCCTTCTAAAAGGATGTAAGAAGACATGAAAGCATTAGTTCAAAATGTCAAAGGTAAAATAAATTAAGGGGAAAGCACTGTGAGGGAAAAAGTAAATTAGAATGGCTGAAAACATGAAACAAGCACGTACACACACAATTCTGGGACAGAGGCAGAAACCGGTTTTCAAACATTAAATTACATGAAACTTAAATTACACTTTTAAATTAACTTTCATGGAATCACAAACTCAAGAAAAGGAAAGAATGGAATATGAAAATTAATTTAAAAACCTTGCTGCTGGAGAAAGGAGGAGTGTGGCGAAGATGGGTGGTCCTCTTGATGGTCCTCTTGAAAGCGGCGAGATCTCTCGAACTAAGAAAAAAAAATAATAACATGAGGGGGGAAATAATGACAAACAAAATTGGAAGAGAGTGAGGTCATAAAAAGAGTCTGCCGAACCTGGTGGAGTGCTTGACGAAACGTGGAGATCCTGTGGTTGAAATCCCCCTTCTAAATGGATGAAAATAGACATGAAGATATTAGTTTAAAATGTCAAATGTTAAATATTTAACGGGAAATCACTGCAAGGAAAGAAGTAAATTAGAAGGGCTAGGGGAAAAAGTCATGATTAATGGCTGAAAACATGAAATAATCATGCACACACAAAATTCTGGGACCGAGGCTGAAACCGGACGATTTAAAATACACCAAATTAAACGAAAAATGACATAAAGCACAGAAAACGCAATAACAATGACAAATGAAGGGAATGCAATTGAAATACAAACAGAAAACGACAAAAACGCGAACGAAAGACTGAAACGAGGCTGAAACCGGACGTTTAACCTAAAGCCAGCTGAAAGAGCTGTCTCATGACCGGTGCACCGATCATGAGGCAGGCCGACAGCTGACTGAGGAAGCNTAACCTAAAGCCAGCTGAAAGAGCTGTCTCATGACCGGTGCACCGATCATGAGGCAGGCCGACAGCCGACTGAGGAAGCGAGGGAGGGAATTCGCCTGGGGCGGGCGAGGGCCAACGCGGTTGCGCGCGCGTGCCCTCGCCCCCGCCCTCGCCCCGACGCCGATTCCCTCGCCCCGAGTCCGGTTCCCTCGCCCCGCTTCCTGCCGACCTTGGAACCGGCAAGGGCACGGGGCCATCCCGTCTCGTCGCAGGCCAGACAGGCTTGACGACAGGGGATTTTCGAGGCGACCGTTGCAATTGCCCGAAGGAGCGACAAGCATCATGACAAGGACCTGGCACTTCCGGGCCGCGTCCCCCTTATCAGATTCCGGAATGGGGTGGAAAGGCGCGGGAAAATCAACATTTTGGAAAAAGACATTTCCCCGAACCGAGAATGCTTTTGGCACGATCTACGACATCACACCGAAAGCGAATTCGTTAAAAGAGACGAAATTAAAAGTCTTCCACGATGAGGGAAACCGGCGACCAAAAAAAAGGAAATGGAAAACGTGAACCCTCCTCGAAGAAATGATCATTTCGCTAGGAACGAAAAAACTTTTCTCGCGGACCCCTGCCACAAAGCGACGGGCGAAGTCTCCGCGAATCGTTCCCGCGGGAATCCCGCTGGAGGCCGCCTTCGTTTTTCGCATCGATTCCGACGCGCATTCGACCGATGCAGATGCCACCGGTTCCCGACCTCCTGCCTCCTCCCGTCTCCACAGGTGACGGATCCGTGGACGACGGATGAGGTGCGATTGCATCCGGTGACGAAACGGCCGTCGATCATATCGGCAATATTTCCTCTCGACCCCGAGAGGCTTCCTTCATCGTTTTCGCGAATCCTCTTGGATCTCGATGAAGACGTTTGACGGATGAGGTGCGATTGCATCCGGTGACGAAACGGCCGTCGATCATATCGGCAATATTTCCTCTCGACCCCGAGAGGCTTCCTTCATCGTTTTCGCGAATCCTCATGGATCTCGATGAAGACGTTCTCATCGGCCGGTATCACCCGGATCTCGTCTGACCGCGCCGCCGGATGCATCCGGGATTTCCAATTCCTTCCCCGGTCCCGTCTTCGGAGGAAACGTCACGTACCGACTTAACAGTATCGGGGACGCGTACCGACCGCACGCGCGAGGTGGATCGCGGGTGGCGATTCGTTCGCCATCTCGCGTCCGGATCCGGAAACCCTCTTTGCTCGAACGTCACGCCAGATGTCTCGCCCGGTGCATCTTCCCGTCGCCTCGACTGTGCATCGGATACTTGGTACTTTCTTACAGAAATATATCGTTTATGTATGAGAGGAGGAGAGGGGGGGGGGAGGGGCAGTCCACCTTCAGGTGAGGGTGAACACGATCATCAGGATTCTTGAAACACGCGCCTCACCGGCTGAGCAGAATTTGCGTCTGACGAATGCGTGCAGGCATCCAAGTCCTCTCAGACTCACCGAGAGGAGAAGCAAATAAATATTCCTGAGGTATATCCGTTGGCACGACGCAACACGAGAGGAAATGGAATCCGCCTTTCTCTCCTTGTTATTATTGTAGAAAATTGCAGGAGCGTCTGGCCTCAGAACGTGAATTTTCCTCTCTCTCGAGATGCCGATTCCGAGAAGAAAGAACTTCGTCGGATCGGAAATTCGTCTCCCTCCGTGCTAAAAGGCATTCGTGTCCAGTGTTGGGCGGTAACGAAGTAAAAGTAACGCGTTACAGTAACTAATTACTTTTTTCAGTAACTTTTAAGGTAACGAGTTACTTTTCGGGGGAGGGTAACAGAACTGGTAACTAGTTCCTTTTTCATGGCAAAAGTATACGGCGTTACTGTAACGCGTTCCTTTTCTTGGTGATTTACTAAATTTGCTGAAAACAGCCAGCGCTTCATGGCCACATGCATCCTAATTGATGCAATATTGGGAGGAAAGATGGAGACATGAAATGGCCTTGAGAAAACATGGTTTATTCAGTGCAGGCTTCTTGGCCGTACTTGCAAAAATATTTCGATGTGCAGGTCAGAAACGAATTCGAGAGTTCCATCGATGCAGAGACGTATTTTACAGGGGGTAGCTGCCCCCAGGCGCCTCTGGGACAGCCTATCCCCACTTTAGAGCCAATACTTTTCTCTCCCGATATCTCTCGGGTGGGGTTTGGCTCTATTGCCCTGGCCCCCCACCCCGATCCTTCAGCCAAAATACGCCACCGCATCGATGGAAACTTTTGTGTGAACTGCTCTATGTTTACTGATGGCCAAGGTACTTTCCGTTGCACGAAATTCAGCATTTAACTTGAGAAAGCATGTCTAGATAGTTCCATCGTGTCCTGACTCCATACAGACAACCTTTGGTCTAACGTTAGATCTGAATGATAGACGTTGCTTTGGTTCTGATAGTGGATCTGCACAGAAACTTTTCGTATGCTTATCGTTGGCACTTCCCTCCTCAATTTTGTCCAATCCCCTTTAGGCTCGGCGGGCGAGTATACCATACCTGCCTCTTCATATTTCAAGTGCCCCGTTTTAGCACTCTCCCAACAATCCATCATTAGTTAGACTCTGTTAATACTCAGGCCTAGCACTTGCACTTCAAAGTGGAGAGCCTAACTTAATGAACAGTGATTTGCAGTGAATATGTACCACTTTTAACATGAACACCTCAGACCCAATTCCCCATATTTCATGGTTGGAACAACCTCATCTCCATGATTGCGCCATAAAAATACCATTACATTGTAAATATTAGTGAAAATTATTTTTCAATCACTGTTTAAGTTGGATTTAAGCAGTCCATGTCTGGTTAAGGGGAAAACAAGAAAACATGACTTTGGTTTGTTCTATTTTTCTATCTGGTACTCGTGATAAGAGGCAGGCTGGGGTAGGTCTCCCCATCACCAATGGCTAAATTGGCTTTTTTTTTTAACTAAAGGGTGCATTCTGTCCATCAGTACATAATTCCTGTTAAGTAGCCCATGGAAAGGGAAGAGGCACAGGGAAAAGAGTGAGCATGAGTATTTATCCAGTTAAGTGAAAATTGAATTATGATCATTCATAATTCAATTTTCATGAAATCAGGGGTAACTTTCGCTTTCAGTCCACGCATCCAACTTCTGTCGAAGAAGTGAAGAAGCTGTAGAAAGATCGGAATTTTTGTTCAGGAAAAGTAACTTGAAAAGTAACTTCTACTTGTAACTAGTTACTTTTGGTGAGAAGTAATTCTACTGGTAACTAATTACTTTTTGGATGAAATACTTGTAATTGGAACTAGTTGTCACAAGTAACGCGCCCAACACTGCTGGTAGATAGGATTTATGAATATCCATGCAGTTAGGAGCATTCGACGCACGTAATGTGCACGCTCTTACTTGTAATCTCGTTTTCCAGGGAAGACCATTCCGATTCCATGTTAGCCTCTTCCCGATTTACTCATTTCTGTCTGGCTTTCCCACTGGGTCCGATGACGTTTACCCTCTGGGCAATGCCAACTTTTTTCCTTTTTTTTTAAGGGGGCAAGGTGTGACGATCGTGCTCAAGTGTGACTCTCGGAAGATTGCAGTGACGCTGTCGATGCAAACTATACGGATCCTTAGCTGTGAATAGAATAATCTTCATATTCTTGGGCAGGGAAAGGCCAAAGCATGACGTGGTAACACTCGAGTCTTCACGATCCACGAAAGCACAACAAGTAAAATCCCCAGCTCATACTCTCGTGTAACAAATATGCAACCAAAAAAGCATGAGTAACGTGGACGCCGAAATGAGACTTGCAACTTCGCCGAATCGACTTCATACCTGGCATGATTAGGCACACGAGAACGGCGAAGGGTGACACGTGAAGAGACGACTCGGTGAAAGGAAGAACCCTTGATATGGTACTCCTTCACACGGCAACCACGATCGAGACGAAGATAAAAACCGAAGAGGGGAAAAAAAGAGACAATGTTGGGAATTAAGACGACGTTTCCCGAACTAGTTCACTCGGAGGAACCGACCGAGGGAAAGCGCCGACGGAAGTTCCTCCGCACAACTGCCTCACGGATTGCCTTCTCACGAACTGCCTCCTCACCAGCGAGAGCAGCTCGTCTGTATCATGCTCCTAGGTGCGGTATGTGCGTCTCTGCTCATCCTAAGCCTAAGGGGCTGGCTGCGTAGTTTCTTTTTTTTATGTCGTTCAGTGACTGTTCATCATCCTGCAATGATGTTGCTTTTTATGTTTACAAGCGACTGGCCAAACGGAGTAGTAGCGGTAAACTGAACCGGTGCATCTTCCCAACGGGTCGAGATGCATTTAGATAGGAGTCACCCACCGTGGGGTTTTCTTCACAATGGAACGATCGACCTTGGTTTGCGCCGATATCCATTCTCGGAAATGACTTGGCAAAGATTCTGGATTCCTCTTCGGATCCGCTGAGGTTGGAATGCGAGACTTATAAAGGGGGGGGGACCTTTGTTCGACCAAGGGCTAAAAATCGCAAATATGTCCATGTCCATGACGATCGCGAAGAATCGACTTCCCGCTTTCGTAATTGGATAGCGTTTACGAGTCCTTATATGGCAAAGTTCATAAATATTCAGTGAACTTTCGGTAACATCTTGAGATTAGGAATGGGGGGGGGGGGGGCCTCGCCTTTCTTCCAGGCGACCGAACGTACAATTAACCCGTTCTTGACTGATAAGTGAGGTACTCGTTCGCAAGGAGCCCACTTCCTGAGTGTGGGTACGAGTGAAAATTACTTTCAGCGAAGGTCTCGGCATCATGCAGAAAAGATGCGTCGGGGGTAGGGAATGTGCCACGACAGACCTCTCGACCCGACCGTGCTTCCTCCTCGGCAGGGAAAAAGACTGGCGATGGGAGTCGGGATGTTGTGGATGGCGTCGCTCCTCGCATCCTGGGATACGAGCTCCATCGTGGCTCGAGCTCAGAACACGAATACGACCCTCTCGACCGTCATCAATGGATTTCTGTGAGTGCCCAGGTCACCGGTCTTCACTCCTTAATTTCCTTCTTTTAATTTGATCGACCCGATTGCCCGGTGCATCTGCAGCCGTCTGATCAGAGGCCGTATGAAACGTCCGTCCAGAAAGTCCTACTGAACTTGCCCACGGGGGATCTGAATAATTGACGAATTAAGGTTTATAGAACGAATAAAAGCAGTCGCATTTATTCGTATCACCTGCAGGCACAGCAGACGATGGTCACAACTTCCAAGGGCTCATTCATGAGGTTATCATTCCCTCTCCGAATGGCTGGAAGCACGGGCCCATTCTTTTGCTTACCCTGACATGCATGGATTAAGGTTCTCATGCATTTTTAATGCAAATGTGAAAATTTTTTTTCCCCCAGTGGAGCCTTCGCCGTAATCCCGCCAAACATATTGGGTCAAGTCATGAGCTTTCTACCGCTACTTGCTCTTATAGGAGCCCTCAAGTACGCAAGATTCCTATGCGATTATCTCGTTGCATCATAACCTCTAGAAAGTCTTTCATGAGGGAATTGTCAGTAGCCTGCTGCATTAGCATTGCTGAGCATCTCAGGGACATGCTGTTTCAGGGACGGGAAGATGCGAATGAAATTCGACTCTAAGAGAAGAAAATCCAGAGGTCCGAAAAAGTTGCACGTGAACCAACATTTCATTCAACACGTGAAAAAGCCGAAAAAGACGTCACCGCACTTCATCTCTTCTCTTCCCATTCGTCCCATCGGCTACCGTCGACTTGATCATTATGATACGAGAACAGCCGGAATGCCGTTGAGAAAGGAAGAAGCGTCCGAAAAAGAGAAATGTTTTCTCGGACTTCTCTGCTTTCCTTCTCCCTTCTGATAATTTATTTGAATTTAAATTATCTAAAGTCGCCAACGAAATAAGAGACACGAATTCTGTCTTTATTATAATAAACAGTCGAAGTGTAACACAGAACGTAGCACGATTTTGTACACGAATGCCACAGAAGTGCTCCTTTTGTTTCTCGGATGACAAAGGATTACGCCTGAGCACTTGCCTGAACGGGTCCAGGCGTCGCAACGGCTCCCGGAGCCGGAGACTGAGCCGGGGAATTCGCTCCGCTTGCGTTCACATTCTGCTCTGCGTTGAGGCGTGCCTGGGCCTGCTGCCTCGCACGGAATTCCGCCGCACGCAGTTGTTCCATGTGGAATTGTTGCCGCTCCTAAACACATAAAAGAGATCCAATTAGGGCGTTACAGGCGTACAGTATGAACAAATAATTACAGTCCAGTCAGGCCACCCAGCACCGAATACAAAAGAAGATTTCAGAAGCAGATTGTATCTGGTCTAGTGTGCCATTGAATCAAAGTAGCCTATGAGATAGACTTGAAGATATCAAATTCGACTGCACTTGTGCCTAAATTTAAAGATCATACCAATATTATAGCACCACAAAACAGACACTCTCCAAACTGAAGACTGACTAGAGTCGAAAATCCCTTCCCATTTCTAAATATTCATGGCAATGACCACGTAATGATGGTCTCCCTATCACTTTAACGAAACAGCAATAATCCGAATTCATGTTCATCTCAAAAGGAGGGATGCGTAATCAAAGTTTGTCTTGGGCAAATTACGAGCCGTGATTAGAAAGTTAGCCATAAAAAAAAACTAATATTGGTTGCACGATTGCTTCATTGCTCGACGCTACCACCCTTGAACTCGGCACGGCTATTTACCATGTTCTTGAATCCCTCACAGCGCCTTTTCTGGATGCCCTTCACACCACTGTGACCAATGAATTCGGCTGGCCACTCGAGTGCACTGAACGAGGCTCGTTCTTCATGACTAAAAACATACGGGAGCCACAGGTTCTTAAAAGGGGAGTTAACTTTTTTACAACTTGAACTCCAGCTGTGCCATGATGAATGAAAGCAGCCGCTCCCGGAAACTGCGCAGTTAAAGTACCTTCCGTAAGGGAGATACAAGGAGAGAAGGAAAAACTGATGTCACGAGGCCGATGGGAAAATAGAAGTGGGCGCCCGAAGTTTCTTCGCACTTCATCCCAGGCTTTTTTGCGTTCTAGCGACATCTCACTTTTGCACAGCTTTTGTGAGGCGATGTTCGAGTTTGCGAAATCAAGACGTAAACGAGAATGCGACCGTGCAGAAAGTGGGCTTGGCTTAGCATCCACTCCCTCACTTGTGTTTGCAAAGCAATCGATGACGCCATCCCGTTCCCGTCTTCATTCCCGACCTGCGTAACAGATTCCGCAAACTCTGTCAAGTCTCTGTGTCGTGTATCATGACGACACGTCCAAGCGAGCCGAGACGGAGGACGGGAAAGCAACCAGTCTGGAAATGCACGGATCAGTCGCCTACGTTGTGACTGTTTCATTCCTGTCCCCGGAACCGCGAATGCTTTACACATGTTTCGAACGTGATAGGCATGCAAAGATCCTCGCTTAATATTGCCACTCATCTATTCAGTAATCTCTACACGAATGGATGAATCTCATTCCCGCGATGAAAAAGGGACATAGCTATGTCCTGTATCGAAGAATCTGTTTCCGATTGCCTGCACCGTACACAAAGAAATAACTTCTCTCATCATCATTCCGATGTCTCAGATACGTCCACGCGATGAACTGGAAATGGGCAGCATGGCGCGGTTTCCTGCTTTCAAAATAGAGAACGTTGTTTTCTCCAAGAAAACATTCCATTTGAATGATAGAGTGGAGACGTCCACGTCAATTACGAGCCTCGAGAAATATGGCCTTTGAACAATGGGCTTCATAAGATCTCGGAGAGACTGGCTTTCACAGCAGTACGAACGCGCGTTTTCCGTTTCGGCTGCACTTGTCACCAGGAGATATAAGACTGGTGCTCCTGTGGGAAGCGCAATTCTCACAGGAGCACCAGCTTTTCAACCTGTTTCTTCGCCCAATCTAATGAGGTTGCAACGCCGGAAAGTTTGGCAGTGGACGTGCGACTACCGATGCTCGATTTCACTCGTCTCATCCATGAATTATCCATTTTAAAAAATAGTCAACCCCTCAACCCAATTTGTGAAACGAGAGATCCACTCCATTTGATACGCAGACCTGTATTTTTCATGAAGGAGAATGCCTCCTGATGTTAGTCATTCAAGCGGAGTGCAGTCATTGCTTCGAAGGGGAATTTTGCCTCATCACGAGTATTCTCCAGAATTATGTCCCTGTGACTTTTATCTCTTTTTGGTTATGAAGAACGAACTTAATGGAGAACGCAATGACAACTGGATTCAATGCTGCAGTGGTCATGACCCTGAAAGGCACCCACAAAAATGAGCTCCGTGAGAGTCTGAAAAAGATTGCAGATTGCTAAAGTATACACAAATCGAGGGTGATTATTTATATTAATGAAGCAATTGAACGAATCAGGCCTCAGAGGGAAAGCAAAGCTTCACAGACAGCGGATGGGGCAGACCTTTTCTTACTTTCTGCCCCAATCAAAGTGGTGCACTTCAGACAGGGAGTGAACATGGGTAATACCCAATCCATATCAGGTTGCCTGAGTCTATGGACTCATTGGCAACTTAACATGGATTGATAAACTTTGTTGGACAATAGTATGGATGAAGATCCACACTATAGTCCCACACAGGAGGTCTCAGTTATTTCTTGGATTGCGATATTAATTTTAGACCAACTCATAGAAAAACATAAAATAAAACTTGAGAAATTCTGCAAGACAGAAACTTAAAATAACACAAATTACTTAGTGTCATGCAAAAAACTGAATGATATGCTTACTGATGACAAGGACATTCAAATCAAGGCAGAGTACAATTCATATTCATAAGAAACAAATTTGACTCTCATGGTGTGGTGATGCAAGAAGGAACATCAATGAACTGATGGCAGAGTCTGAAAACTGGCCAATGAAGTGCACAAAGAGCCTGACCTGGATGAGTTGCTGTCGATGGATTTCCAGAGTCTCCCTTTCCCGATCCATGATGCTTTCCAGCTCTTCAAAGTGTCTGAGCTTGATCTCAAGTTTCTTCATCTGAGTCTCAACCAGCAAGGCAACCAGGGACTTGATCTTCCGCTCCTCAACTGCTGCTAAGTGTTTTGCTTTCACAGCTGCAGCTCCCAGGGCTGCTGCTGCTGCTGCCTATCAGCAAAACCATGACCTCAAAAGAAAACCAAGCTAAAAAATTAAAAGTGCTCAATAAGGGACTGCACAGTACTTGAAGATTGGCATCCTTTATAATACGATCCTCTTCCGTTTCCTTGGTCTGCTCTACCTCTTCTCCTTCCTTTTCTTCCCCCTCATCTCCTTCCTTCTTTTTCTCATCTTCTGCTGTCTTAGTCTTGGTCTTCTCCTTCTTTTCTTTCTCCTTCTCATCATCCTCCTCACCTTCATCCTCCTCCTCCTCCTCCTTCTCTTCTTCTTTCTTCTCCTCTTCCCCTACTTTTTCCTTCTCTTTCTCTTTTTCTTTGTCTTTCTCTATCTCTTCTGTCTTCTTCTCTTCCTCTTCTTTTGATTCTGCTTCTTCTGGCTCTTCAGTCTTTACTTCCTTTAATCCTTCTTTCTCCTCCTCATCTTTATCTTTATCTTTATCTTTGTCCTTGTCCTTGTCCTTGTCGCTGTCCTGCTCCTTATCTTTATCCTTATCCTTGTCCTTGTCCTTCTCTGATTCCTCTCCCTTCTTCTCTTCTCCATCTTTGTCTTTTCCATCTCCATCCACATCCATCTTGTCTCCACTTTCTTCCTCTTTTTCTGCCTCTACCATAGTACCTGCAATCCCCGTCTGGAAGCCAGATGATTCCTTATAAGTATAGATTTTTTTTTAAAACAAGATTATAACAAGGAAGTACTGTAAAGACTTGCACCTGAGAAAGGCCAACAGCAATGGGGTCAGACTTTCCATCTTTAACTGCTGTTTCCACAGCCTTCAAGTGAGCCTGTACAACTGAGGCTGGGACCTCATCCTGCCAAAAGAAGATTCACATTGAGAAATGTCTTGGCTTTCAAAAACTTCCAAGAATTCCACTGCTAGAACCAATGGATTAAAGAACCAATCCCAAACATCCCAAATCAGGCCTAATGTGTCCCTTTAAACCAGTATCACAACGACATTAAATCCATTGCCTGATTTGCAAACTCAAGTCACTTTATGCTGAATTTGAATCAAGAAAAAGAGAGCAAATACTGGAAGACCTACCTTGATCTTAGCAAACTCAGCCATTGATGCCTTGGCTGCAGCAGATGCAACCCGGGGATCCACAACAGAGGCAAGGAATGCCACTGTGGACATGATGGGGTTCCCAGATTTGCTGAATGGAATGGGCTGATATGCAAGGGGACCCAATGCACCACCTCCTGCAGATACGTCTTCCAAGTATGGATCCTCAATGGGAAGACGGAGGAAGTGGAGGATACATTCGTCTTGGGTGCGGGATCCAACATGCTCGCACACTTTGTTCCAATCATCCTTGTACATCTCCAGAGCTTCAAGGAGCAGCAGTGTCTCCTGTTCAGTCCATTCTCTTGTCAGGCCTGACAATGCCTTGTTCCGGGTGGCTGCTTTACGAGCATATCTGTCAAGACATGAGTACTCACTCTGTCAATAATCAAAGACAATGCTGTGATTCTTGAAACTGAGGAGTTCCTGAGACAGGAGACTCAATAAGTCTATAAATGCACTCTGTACCAAAACCCAGCTAAATCACCTCCATAATCTGTACACTAGTAAATGAGATAAGTTTGAAATGCTTACTGATCCATATGCAATCCAAATTGATCAGCAGTCGGATGTTCACTGGGAGGTTGAGAGGTTTGCAGCTGGGCTTGCTGTGTCCCAGAGGTCTCCTTATTCAGGTCCACTATTGCTTTGGCTGCAGAGGGCTGAATTGTCTTCAGGGGATTCACAGGTTGGATGCCTGATGGGGTGTCAGCCAGAATGTGAAAATGAGATGTTGGTGGAGGGCCCATCCCAGTTGGACGGTTCTCTGCGTCCACCTAGTGTGTACAAACACGATTCTCATGAGGAAAAGCTTAAGGCATCAGCTAAGGCCCCAATGAAAAGTCTTTTATTGATATATTATAGATTACTTCTGTTCCTTGACCTCATGTACTCTTCATGTATACAAAGCATGTGTGCATGCAAAAGTATTCAAGTGGGTGGGCATCAAAAGCAAAGAATGCTCTTCCCCCAACTGTGCAAGACACTGTCAAGCCAGCTACGAAGGTACTATGATTTGTCATAACAGTTTAGCCAATCTTAGCCTGAAAAGTGGAAGCTATAAATACTTCAGCTTGAATGCCCAAACCTCATATAGGCAAGATAAAGAAGCCTTAAAGCTGAAAAGCTCTTTTCCCCCAAAGGAGTCCATGTATTCTTAAAGGACCATTAACTAAAGGAGGTTTTAGTATTTAGGTCTAAGTCTTTGATAACATTTTGTCAAGAAAGATTATCCATCTGAAACTGCTGGCATGGTAAGGAATAGCTGTATGCAATCCAAATGCAGGCCAGGAACACATTCTAAATGACAAGTGAGAGTGAATTCATTGAAAGGTAGTGCTGAGAAACTATTAGAACTGGATAACATAGCAGACCTTACAATGTTATAGCAAACAATTTGCATAAGAGAGTTGATATAAATGTAAATCCTTAAGCAATCAATGAAAAATACAATATTAAATAAGTTCCTAGCAACTCTTGATCCTGAACTGAGCAACAAATGAGAGAGCTGGAAGTTTCAAGTCTTTTGGAAATTCACATGAAATTGGCAAATTATTTCCTCTGGAAATTTGGAACAAATAATGTTTTTGAACCTTGTAATAAGCATTTCTGGTACTATAAAATGAGCTCATGCAAAATTAGCAAGCACATGTTCTTGGCAAATCTGGAGTTCAAAACTTGTATAAATAAATTTTAAAATTGAATAGAAATGAATGAAACTTACCTGATAGTTGATGAGACCCCACTGCTCAAGAAACGCATGGACTCGCATGATGGCACAGACATCGCCAACCAGGTTTCGCCGACATGCTGTCACTGATAAGTATTCAGTTGGGTTCAAGCGGTAGGTATCAATCATAAAGTTTCTGTAAGCCAGGTAGATCTCAGGGGTCTTGCTCTTATTTTTCCCATTGAAAAACTCAGGGACAGCACGTTTCTCAATGGCATGAATTGAGTTGTAGTCAAACCAGGCTGAATAACTGGGAATTATAATGTGATGAGTTTGCTCTGTAACATTCTCTTCATCATCTCCATTCTTTTCTCCTGAACCCTGGAAGAAGTACAAAGAAATAAAAATAGGACTGAAAATAAAGGAGGGACCTTTAAAGTTCTGAATAGGGAAAATAAAAAGCTACCTGTTGATTGATCCTCCCCTGGTTGGAGCTTGAATCTTCATTGGCTAGGTTTTCTTCATCAAGATCCATGTAGGTACCACCCTTCAAGGGTGTCATGTCGCCATCCTTTTTCCCACCTATTTTGCATCCCACATAAACTTCAACAATGAACCAAAAAAAAACACTCTATATGGTTGTAGGAGTGGAATTTTCTTGGTATCATGTTACCATAACTAAGTGGGAATTTTAATGGGAACTCTTTCACTTTTCATGGATGGAATCATACCTGACTTAATAGGTGTGACTTCCTGGATGTTAGGTTCAGGAGTTGGGTCATCCATGTCCCGGGTTGAGTCTTCTGCTTCTTCTTCTCCCTTCACTCGAGGCTTTTTTGTACTCCCTCCTCCCATACCACCAGGTGTCCTTGTGCTGCAGATTCAATGAGATCAAATCTCATTGGCTCACCATCAGCTTAAATAGTCAGAATAAGCAATGAATTGGCTACCTCTTGCGCTTGCCACTTCCAGTGGTCTTTGGAGAAGGAGACCGCTTGCGCTTGCGTTTCTTGTTTTTTTCTGGATCAACATAGGAAGCCAATTCTTCCACTGTCATCTTGAGCTAACAATAAAATCACGAATTATATCTATGCTCCATTCCTTAAATCCCATGGCATCACGCACAGCAGACAACGCACCTTACTAGACTTTTTTTTCCCAGTCTCATCCACCTCATAATCTTCCTCATTCATCCATTCATTGTAGGTTTCCATGTCCAGAATCCAATCTGCCATCACCTGCAAAATCATTCAAATTGCATCAACCTGTATTTGGTTACAGGTTTAAACCATACATATCATTATACTGGAACTCACATGCCATGTCTTGTCAGGCAAGGGAGACTCAGGAATGATTTCAGATGGAAGATCGAGATCGGCATGAAAGGAAGCAAAGGAGATGCAGGAGTCATATGAGTTGGGAAGGAAGTACCAATGAATGAGAAGCTGATCCCCTTTCTTCATGGACACACGGACATAATCATCCTTTGGTGGAGCTGCCATTGGTGTGTGCAGAATGTGAGACGCTTCCTCCTCGGATTCTGTAAATCAGTTATGGGATTAGACAAAAGGCCATACAAATGTCTTGACCTTGAAAATATGTCCATACCAACAACTGTTCCCTGGTGTCGCTTTATGATGTCCTTGAGGCGGGCTTGGATGCTCTTGTCCACGTCGGGACGGATGAAGATTATAGGCATGGTCATGCACTTGTTGGCAATGAGATTCTTCTCTATGGTCATGTACATCTCCACATTGCGATCCATTCGACTTGGAGACTGGAAGTCAAAACGTCGCCATCCTTGTTCACTCTTGAATTTGTAGGCAGTGCCAAGGATGTGGCAGAGAGCTCCACCAGGTTTCATATCGAGGAAGCATTGCATCTGGGGATGAAGATGCATTCACACAATTGAGAATGATCACAATCTAACACATGCATGGGAATGGACACAAACTTGCTCCACACTGCCTGCAGAAAGCAATAATCACTTAATACAACTGTATCAATATACCTGGATCCACACTATTTCAGATGCAATTGAGGTACATTTCAAGCATGGGTGAAACTAGCACTAGCAATGTGCACACTTGAATAACTTTTAATGTATTTGAAAATTTTCATCATGTGCAAGATAGCAAAGCAAAGTATTATCTTAATTTTCTGTTGCTGAAGTCATTCCTTTATTTACATACTTTAAAACTTTTTTGGAAAAAGTCAACCAAATATCAGATATTGGAGCAACCTGTTTATTTTACTAAATGTACCAACAACATTCATAATTTTAACAGCACATTTCAAGAACCAAAGAAATTTAAACATCATTACTTCCTTTATGTTCAATAAAACCAAAGCACTGAATGGATACAACCAACTTACCAGATGCAATTCTATGGGTCACTTGAGTCCCATAGATAGGGGTTTATAGGATGATAGGGGATAAGGACAAAAAATAATCAAAAATCACTCACAGGCAAGCGAGTTAAAGGTGGCTTGCTGACATTCCGACCAAAATTGTCCTCTTGGAATTGAATGAGCTGACAGATGAGGGTTGCCAGGCTCTTGCTGGTAGGTGGATCTGTTTGTACATGCTACATGAAAATAAACACAAGAAGTCAATTTATTTGGATTCAGTTTAGCACATAGCACACAAAATATCAATCTCAAATTCAATATTACATTTCATCATACACCCTATAACTACCAACTGAAAATGTAGGGTACCCTGGGGGATCATATGCATGTAGCAAGAGGCAGGGTGGAAGAATGCAGAGCTGAAGACAGATAAGCAGTGAACAAGTGATGAAGAAAAAAATTTAATTTCCAAATCTTATATTAAAAAAAAAACAATTCTCCATATAAAATATATACAAAAATATTTCTAGATGAAGGAAATATTTTAAAATTCTGAATCACTTTGCATTGGATCAAAAGGTATGCATAGAAAATGGAAGTATCTCCTTTGCCAGCTGAGAGTACTTTACTAGAATACTCCAGGGACTCTGGGTTTATTGTTAAATCCTTTGACCACTGAGTTTAGACTATAACTGCTAGAACCTGGGTAGTCAATAGTTTAGCTCTTATTTTCAGGAGATTCTTTGGGAATGAAGAGATGAAACAATTTGACCTATTTACTATCGTGTCTTCATGAAAATACGAAGATTATTGGACTTTTCAAGTTCATGATGCAACCTACTCAAAAATTTTTGTATCAGAGTCCATTGGACCCAGAATAGTAGTTACAGATTAAGGAGTGCAGCACCTGCCCCAAACTAAGTTTTTGTTGTTGCTTCAGTCCCTTGAGAACATTGTGGCTATTAAGGGTCATACGTGGATTTCTTTATAATCCAAAAAATGTGGCACTACCTACATACCATTTCCAACCCTCATGAGTATATATGGGCATGGTGTCTGGGGGGAAAAGTTGGAAAGGAAGTATAGTCTAGCTTAGCAGACATTGGGTTAATGGTAGGCATAGGGATTAGATGGCTATACTGAAATTGGTGGATTTTGGAAGTCAAAAGTTTTGGTTTCACAAAAGAAATTATCCCTGTTGGAGCATAATTTCAAGATAAGCGAATTGTGGGATTAACTGAGGATATACGAAGACACTGAATATACAGCCAGTTAGAAATGCCCCTCTTGGGCAGTGAGCAATTAGTATTAGACAAGTTGAAGCATTGCTGGTTTGGTTTCACAAGAAAAATACTATTTAAGACTTATGGGAGAGAGATTGAAAGGCAGACTTTACTAGGTAATTTTTGGTTCAGATCATACACCTCATTAATATACATATACAAAATGCTAGGCACTTTTTAAATTCATGGAATTTTCATCACAATAATTACTAATACAGATTATAATAAAGAATTACTAAATATTTAAACTGCATGCTACAAAACAATATCAATGGGTAAACTTTAATTTCAATCCATTGCCAATTACTGGATGAAGTTAGCTATAAAAACCTTGAATATTAACTTCTTAACCAGGGAGTTTTTCTGCCACATGCATGGTATATCTTTAAATTTACACAAAGGCAATCATGGTAAGTAGATGCACATAAAAACTACTACTGAAGGATAGCCTTACCTTCCTGTACAGATCCTGCAATGTGAAAATTTGAATGCCAAAAGGCATTCAAAGTTGAGGGATAAAGATCTCATATAATTGCAACAAAGATTGATAGCTACTCCTTGAGCACATGAGAATGGTTCATAATTGTGCAAAGAGTATTAATTTGTCTACATACTAATAATAATGTAAAACACAATGGAAATGGGTAGGCATCGGTCCAATGGCTCTCCTTTGTGGCACCTCCCACGCAGTGGCTACCACGTAATAACCGAACTAAACAACCTCGCCCGTGTTAATAGTAATGATCATAATTAAATTTGCACGGTTTCCCTTTCTGGGACTAACAATATGTTGCGATATCAAGGTTTGACTAATTTCTCCCTGCTCCCGGTTTAGGCGTAATCTTAACGTCAAGAGGAAAGCTGCGATCCGACAGAGGTATTTTCAAGCTTAATAAGTGGACAAAGCGAAGCAGAAAGTTACATAGGCCCGTGACGTACCTTCTTGCAATTCTTTTGCAGCCATGATTTCACTGCATCGAGGCTTGATAAGAATTCAGAGGATTCCCACAGTTTTGTAACCGGGCCACCGTCCTTCCGAGGGGAGAGCGCCATGTTCTCTGTCTTGCAAGCGTTCTCGCAGTGTTGTGCTACATGGAATCCTCTGTCGTTTCATTTACTTCGATTTCCTACGATGGAAACCGAATAAAAAATTTTTTTAAGTAAAGAAAAATTTTCTCATGCTTGGTTTGTTTGTCGGTTTAGTTGTTAAAACGTGTTCTTCTAAGACTATTGCACGATCATCCAGGAGATTAAGTCAGCAGATCCCCCATCATGTCCGCCTCCTTTCCCGGCATGAGCTCGACGTGATCCACTATTCTTTGGTTAGGTCTTTAACCTTAAAAAACCGATCTGGAAAGAGTTTTCGGATATGGAGGAAGAATTTGTAAAAGCTCCCTGGATTCCTTGTTCTGGTGTACATGCTTTGAAGTTCATCAGTCATGAATCAGGCTATATAGCCATCATCACGGATTTCATCTCTTGCTATGAAGAGAAGTTGAATGCAGAAGAGACACAGCAAAGGTGTCAGGTAGGCTACGATTGGTGGTCCACAGTATTTTTACCATGAGTTCATGCACTTTCCCTATGGAAACTATTGTTTTCTATGGTCCTACCAACACCAGCGAAACTAACGTTTTCTTCAATCTTATATATGAATTGAACTGGTATTGGGTAGATGTAAGATGTCCCTAGAGCCGAAATACTAGTAGTGCAGATACCCTTGCTTTCTTTCGGATTGAATCTGTACCCCCTTCGAAGGATTGCTTCCATCAGTTGCAGATAGTGACATCTTCCATAAGTGTGGTTTCATGGATTATCAGAAGCAGCAGATCCTTTGAAAATAATCCTTTCTCCCTTCTCCACAACTAGGGGTAGTACAAATTCAATCCAAGAATAATGTGTTTGGGCATGAACTAATCACAAGAGGGGAGGGCTAGGACCCCTAAATTTCAAGGTGGACAGGCTTTGGAGCTCTAGCTTAAACCCCCCTCCCCTTTTATGTGTTGCTTGCAAACAACCCATTTTACTCTTTGTGAACATCAGTTATTAACTATTTGGTTGCAGGATAACTAGGTTCCTTGGTTATTGGTTTTGAGTTGTCAATGAACTCTTTATTTCATCTACTAGGAACAAAACCCAAATTTGGAGATAGAGGGGAACCAGATTGTGGAGGAACTAAAGACAAGCCTACATTCCTGTCTGGACTCAAAGATAGGCCTGTTCATCATTGTCTGCAATGGAAATGGAGATCACATTGATGCTAAACTTAGCTCATCAGTTTCTGGACTCCCCTTCTATTGGGAATTTTCTTTCTCATCCTCACCTCCTGAAACTGTGAGTTCTGGTGCTATACAAGAATTTCTCAGTCATGTATTCCTTTCATTCCAGCCTTACACTGTCCCATAGTTAGCGAGACATGTCACTGGCCCGTTGTGCAGCATGATCCACCTGTTGCTTGGTGAACGTCAGCTGCTACTGCAGCAAATCAAGAATCATGAGAGAGTTCTTGAAGAGTATCAGGCATCTGGCTTTCCCCCTCCACACAGTAAGCCCCACATACAAACTTAATGTAACATCAGTTCATTTCTTCAGTCTAGTAATTGCTTTATGCTTCACCATTTATGAACCTAGGTATGCATGGAATTTCACTAATGAGTACAGATGAGCTAGAAATGAAGAGGTCTCAGCTTCCAAGGAGCCTGGAGAGCGTAGATGCCAAGGCGTTATTTGGACAGCTGGAAATAAGAGAGCTGTATAAGAAAGTAACCACATTAGCACAAACAGAGAGGCAAGTTCAGTCTTATGTTTGATCAAACTGTTCATTCAATTTTTTAGCACCAAATAACATTTTCCTTTGCAATGGAAAGCATTTGCAATGATGAGAAGGGAGAAAGAGAAGCTGGAGTCAATGATACTGCAAATCATGAGATTTCTCCAGTCAAGGCCAAAGCAGAGCCACCAGACAAAGTATGTTCCCTTGCAAGTTCACACATTTCTGACAAGTTGGGAAAGCTTTCTGGAACACTTTTTTTTGGTTATTCAGGAGGGGCAGCTGAAGAGGCGCATGGAACTGGAGGAACAGCTTTCTGCAGAACGAGCTGCCAAGGAGAAGCAAAAGCGGTTGAAGAAGTTTAATCTGTGACATGGTTATTTGTGTCAGTTCTTGTCTGTGCTGTGTCTGAGAACTTGAAATGAATGTAAACCTATTCTTAGCAGTCATGGCTCAATGTCTATAATAAAAAACAGACTAAAATTGTGAAAATTGCCCAGTGAAAGAAAGTAATCCAAAATACTGCCGATCATGAACCTGTGGCAATTTGTTTCAAACTTCACCCAGAATGCACCGAACCTACTCATCATGACTTGTATCCTTATGAATGGCCTCAGCACAAAATATCTTCAAGGTCAATTAGTCATAGCATAGACAAGCAAACCTGTAAGGCAGCTATGATAGCTTTCTTCTTTTTTTTCCAATGTGGTGGGTAGGGGAAACTCAGCCTCCTTGGACTAAGAGTTAATTGACAAAATTATCAACTATTACAGACACATTGGCTTTTCTGTAATATTGAGCACAATTCCCAGGAAACTCACTTCAAATCAGATGAGAATTCTGATCAGCCTTCTTGTTGGTCCCAAGACCTTGAAGGGCATGATGAAACTTCCAGGCCATGAATGTGGGAACCTTCAGAACTGATTGAACTGCAGGAAGATGTTTCATCTTCAAGGGCTTATAATAAGCTGTGGAGAATGAATACAGTCATTGATGTTGGAATTTCTGATACCCATGGTAAGGAGAGTAGCCATTGTGTCTAGAGAATTCATTGGTGATGTTGTCAATGAGGTTACTTCCCCTTTCCTCACTGTATTGCTTGAAGAGGTGTTAGAGATGTACAAATGATTGAGTGCCAAGAATCATTTTGAACACTGAAGCGTCTGTATTCAAATGGACTACTGCTGAAACCAGATCCCACAGAAACAAACAGATAAGAAGTGACATGAGACCACTTCATGTGACATAGAACTTAGATTATCTTTTTGAAAAGGTGAACTTGAAGAGTGACTCCAGGCACATTTTAATTATTGGTGATGGCGAATCCATTCAAGTTTTCTAGAAAATGGGTCAAATGACTTGGATCAAACCCAGTTATTGTGGGGTTCCATGCTTATGTTCCTGTCAACTGTGATCGACATGTAATCAAGAAATTACTTTCTGACTGCACTTTTCTCATTTTCACGAGAGAATGACTTCGGGGAACCAGATAGTTTTTTTTTCAACGACACCCATCTTACCACTGCTTTTTGCAGCTGAGATTACTTACTGGCTTCACACACAACGTAGGGACGGAGGGGGGGGGAGGTAAGCCAACTAGTTCGAGATTCGTTCGAGTCACCTCCATTTTGGAGAGATTACTCGAACAATATACAATATACGATCGTCATTGTAATAAGTTTCCCATCATGTGCCATTTTCCACAAAAGCATTTCGACTTTTTCGCAAACCATTTACTTTTCAATCGCACCAAAGGCTACTTCCGTTAGGCAGAGTAAAGTTCTCGCCAACGGTTCTCAGAATATCATTTCAAACTGCACAACATTTTTACCAAAACTCACGAGCAAAACTTGACGTCCATTCGGGTTTTAAAGTTATCGCTCAGTCCAAAATTAACCAAATTTATATAAAATGGGCTTGGGCAAACCGGTTTGCTTTTCCCTCAAGACGTTGCCAGCAGGGTTACCAGGGACACAAAAAGTTATTTATTCCTCTCTCTAGCCGAGGAGCTTCCATAGAATACGGTCCTAAATTCGCTTTTTTGCATCTCAAGTGCCGGGACGGCTGAAATATTTTTTCTCCTCATAAGGCGCGCGAATGAATGAAAGGCATGTCGACGTTGGGTCGTTCGGTCGCGAAGGCAACATGGAAGGCAATACATTTTAAAAGAATCACACGACTCCGTTCTCGAAAACGGGGAAATGCATCCGTCTACAGAGATGCGGTCCGAAGAGACCCCGGTACTCGAACCGGACGATCCGACGTCGGCGACATTTCGCCGCTTCCCCGTCCTGAGATGTCGCTTGAGCGAAAAAGCGGTCACGAAACGGTGAAATTCCCCCGAGAGACCCACGCGATTCGCGTTCAGAGTGACTCCCATCCGAGAAGACGACTCACCTGAGCATATCCCACCCTGACGTGCGTCGAGATTTTCGAGGCGAGGGCAGCCGGACGAAAGCGTCGCGATTCCAAGCGATACTGCAACGCAGAGACCTGACAGGAGAAAAAAGGCTTCGGGGCTCTCCCCCCCCTTCGCAGACGCTCGAGAGACTCGACGGGCCGGGACGAACTGCCGGAGTTTCTCGCTGTCAGTTGGCGCTGCGATGCAGCCCCTGCCGATCCTTCGGGGCCCTTCCGTCCGGATCCAAACGCGTTTCCAGGGTGACCGGCGCTACCCTGCTGAATTTAGTCTCCCTTCGGAGTCAGGGGTTCGAGTGCTGCGGGTTGCCATGAGGTAACGAGGCACAGTCACATCGCCTCCTTTTTTCCTCGGCCCGCATGCGCAACCACCGTCGCTTTTTTTCTTCATATACATACCCTCCAGCTCTTTCTGAATTTTTTAAAAACGGGAAGTCCGGGAGCGTTTTTGTGCTTCTCGTCCAGGTTTTTCGGATTCACCCTGCATTCTTTCGTCCTCGTTTCCTGAACGCATCCGCCGAGCCGACCGTGACGGGACGTGTCTCGTTTGTGGGAACATCTCACCCGATTTGGAAGATCTGTTCGTGTTCGAGAAACGGACTCCCTTTCCCTTTCGATCCATACTTGCTTAACCTATAAGTACTGTGCGGTATGCTTTGCCTGATTAAATAGGTGAATTCACAGAGTTCTACAAATGCTTGGCTACGTAGGTCCCTTTTCAGCAAAAACGACTCAGTCTGAGGGACATAGCCTACCGTATTTAATGCAGTACTTTAAAGGTTAAGGGTTTTATCGATCGCTTTCATCGATGACGGTATAGAAGTCGCTGTAGGACGTCGGGAGCAGAGATTAGCCGGGATTCCCCGCATCGCAAATGATAAACGAAGACCTTGACGACCTCTGCATTCGATGACTTTAACCCTCGACCGCGGTGAGAGATCTTACAAATCCGAAAAATTCCCCAACGGACGTGTGAGCACACTCCTCCAAAATTGTCCTTGACGGTACAATCCAGACTGGAATTTCATTCCTATCGTTTTAGCATCGCTTTTCCGGACTATGGAATAATGAAGAGATCAAAATTTCCTGCAGTACTTCAGAAGGTCACAGAGGACGCATGCGAACGGGTCACACGACCAGGAAATACGTTGAAGCGTGTCCTTGGGAAAGTGACTCGGTTGAAGCAAGAATCCTTTCCCTCTCCTTCTTCAGACCCTAAAAGTCTCTTCCTGGTTATCGTCCTTCCTTTTTCCCGAAGAAATGGTAACGGACGAGGGTTGACCTATAAGTCCTTCATTCGGGAAGCCAGTTTCCTTTTTTGGGCAGGATTTACTGCTCAGAGAATTCACCGTTAGTACGGAAAGTCCTGCTATCGCATTGGCATAGGGATAATTATAGAACCGGATAGGTGAATAAATAATTTTGAAAGCCTTAAATATAATGTAAATTAACGGTTAAAGTGAGAATGTGAGTCTACACCTAAAAAAGAAGATCGAGTCGCAAAAGTGGCTGGTTGGATGCTCGCCGGCTTCGCAAGTGCCTTCCCACTCCTCTCATCTTCGACGAGACGTGGTCCCCTCCTGCAGGTGGATCTCATTTCGCTCTTTCGTTCGGATTTCTTCCGCTTTCCAGATGTTAGGGATTTGCAAGACACGTGTGGAAACGTGCGCGAACCAGCCAATTCTTTCCCCGGAAGACTGAAAGAGAATGAAGGCTTGCCGTGGAGCGAGACGAGGTTCAAGACGCGAGACCTCCCTCGGAAATCCCCAGAGAAAGAGCCTCCATCCCCAATATCCCCAGCCAATCTGTTACTGGTGGGAAACGAGAGAAGCACCATGCTCTTCGTTTCCTCGTGTCCGACCGCCTTCTCCATCTAGATAGGGGTCGGGAACCTGCGACTCGAGCCAAACTTAGCTCACGAGCAAAAAAATTTGGCTCACGGGCTACAGAAGAGGGAAAATGTGTGTGTTTTATATACCAATTTTCCGATTAATTTTTTTTTAAATAAAAATAAAAGTTTTGAAAAATCTTTGGCTCACGAGCACTTGGCTGGATCTTAATTCGGCTCATATGGCCAAAAAAGTTCCCGACCCCTTGAACGCGCACAGCTTTCCGGTAGAAAGCAGGCGAGAATTGCGGAGATCGAACACCTAAAAGAAGTCGGAAGCAAAGCTTTTGGGGTGCGAGAACCAGTCATGAAGACAAAACATCTCTTCGTAGACAGCAAATTGAAGCTTCGGATAACTTCCCCTTGCACACAGCAAATAATGGTGAGTGTAGCGATTGTTGAAAAATGAGCGTGTGTGCACTTGGAGGTGCATGCTCACCCGTATTACGTGTGTTTATCCTCTCTAAGAGACTCGCATGACACTCTCAAGAGTTTGCAGACTCTCCTTACCATCAGGTGGGTGTATACGAGCATCGTCGGGAGATGCATTAGTCCTGTCGCTTGGAAGTCTGGAGTCATGCTCACCCCACTCGACTCACCCACCTTGGTCGTGCTCATCCCATGACCCCCTCGAGCTAATCCTCATCCCAAGGAGTGCTCGGGCTCGACGACAAGCCCGGGACCGGATTAAGGTTTCAGGCGCCCGTTTCCCCTTCGAAAACTATATTCCATTCAAAGATGTGCCCTGATGAGCGACTCACGGTATCATGCGGCACGAAAAGCCGAAATACTGACGCCATCTAAGAAGCTAAAACAAACAAGGAACTGCAAGAACAAGTTCCTATAAAACGAGAAACGAACCGGTCGAAGAAATTCAACGCGTGATTGGTTTTCGTCCGTTCTTGTCTAAGTGCACCTCGAAACTTGGAGTGAAAGTAGGCACGCTTCAAGAAGGCACTTCAAAAAAATTTATACAAACCAAAATTTCTACCATTGAAAAAAGAACTTGGAAGCAACATGAATATTAGCAAAAGAAATGTCTACACGATGTTTGATTCGATCGAAAACCCTTTCCGTGCTACCTGATGGCCTTGCCTTCAGGGCGAGTATCCCGTCCACCCTCGGCTCGAACGACGGTTACATGGCGTTAGGTTGAGGAGAGGCTAGTGAATTTTCGCTGAGCGAAATGAGAAACGAAGCTCCTTCATGCGAACAACCGGAAGCGTGTCTCCGTATCAACACCAGGCTTTCGCCAGCGTTCGTGGGTGTGTCGCTGCTCCGGACTTCACCAAAATTCTTAAGATTCTCTAAGAGTGATATACTTAACGTCTATTTGGTTTTCGAAAACCTTCATCTAGGGCCAGGTTTACTATTAAAAAATGAACCCGAAATTTTACTAATGTGACCAAGAAGCTTAGATAGAAAGGTGATGATCGTCGTCTCTTCTGTAAGTCATGACTGCCAGGTCGTGAGAGTAGATATCTACCGATTCCAACCTGCCAGGGCCTTCCCCACGGGCACTGCTTCCAGGAATCCTTTTCTCCTCCCCGCTCTTATTTTGCCCAGTGGCGTGCCCAAGGGGGTTTAAGGGTCATAACCCTCCCCCCCCCTCTTGGGATATATTTTACAGGTTCATTTCTCAAAAAAATTTTAAATTTAGCCATAAATACAGGGTAGGTTACCAATTTTTCATACGTCAACCCCCCCCCCCCCCCCTATTGAGATTTTCAGGACACGCTACTGATTTTGCCATTACCACCTGTGACGGTACGTTCAAAGGTTCAGCAGTAGACAGGAATAGAGTGGGGGAGTTCGGTGTCCCAAGTTCGCTTTCCTACGTAGTTCTTCGCGACCGCTCGGTCCCCGAGGGCATCACCATCGGATCGCACGACAGGGTTCCACGAGAGATTATGCATACGAAGGTCGTCGAAGGACATCGAAGGTCATCGAAGGTCGTTCAAGCTTCACCCAGGATGCGCAGAAGGACTTTCTCGTAGTCGCCGCTCATGTCCTTACGAATGGCCTCCGCGAGGGAGCGTTCGAACATCGCCTCGTAGCGAACCTTGATGTCCCGCAGGTCCATCTGCGCGGACGAGAAATGGGCAGTCGGGGCTTTTCCGTCGCGGCCGACGCGATTCCGTGGGGACTCACCTCGGATCGGGAGACGAGGATTCGGATCACGATGTTGTCCTTGGTCCCGAGGCCTCCGAGGGCATGCTGGAGTTTCTGGGCGAAGAACGTCGGGACGTCCAGGGCCGATTGCACTGCAAAAACCCATTTCACCGTCATGTACTCCGAACATATATCGTCGAGAACGAGACGCGCCGCTCGACTTATGGATTCGAGATACCGATAGCGAGGAGAGCAGCCTGTGCGTGTCCAGAGAATTCCCTTGAAATGTCATCGGTGAGGTTGCTCCCGGTTTCCTGCACGTATCGCTGGAAGAGGCGTTGGAGATGCGGGAAGGATCGGTTACAGAGAATCACGTTGAAGACAGACTCATCTGTCCCCCATTGGGCCACTCCAGCTGCTATCAGATCCTTCAGACAAACGATAAAAAAAATGGCATGAGACCAGGATACGTCGAGTCGAAGTAGAATGTGCTGATTGGCACAAAGGCCTACATGAATAGATTTCTAACGAAGACTTAAGAAGCTAATCTTTACTTAGACAAATAAATTGTAAACAGGAAATAGCTTCCCGACTCCTCCGTAAGAGATAGCTTTCCTCACTTGCTTAATTGCAGCTCAAGGAGTTAAAATAACTCGGATCTTGATAGAACCAAGCTATTTCCTGCAGTCCTATAAAGATCATATGTAATTCCTTCTTAAATTTAAGAGAAAATAACATGATTCGTGAAGGCGTTACGTATATACAGTTAAAGTAAAAAGATACGTTGCATAACTGCATGAGAGGGAAAGAAGTAATTATCCAAAATGGCTTTCATATACTTTATCTATCATCCGAGAGTCATTCGGATTTACTAAAACAAATGTGAACATAATTAAAATCCAGCAAAAACTGAGATGAATTGGGTGAAAAGAAATCATACTCTTGCGGCAGGAACCGTGAAAATTGTTTCGGGTATGGCAATGTAGGAGCAAAAAAATGGTGTTGGTATTGTGTGCGCTCTACCATGGACATTTCGGTATAGTGTTTATTATTCCTTCTGCCTTAGCCAATACTAAGGCAGAAGGAATCATTTTGGACTCCTTGCTATGCTCCGATGAATGGCCGATGGCCAGCCTCGACAGCCATGCAAGCGGCACATCAGATGCCATACCACGTGATCCAGCGAAACATCCGGCAAAGTCTAAAATCCCATCCAACCCCATTGCAAATATCCCCGAACCATCAGACATGCGAAAAAGAGGCGGAAAGAAAAGGAGACATACGGCGACGTCCTGCTGGACTTGTCCCTCGTTCACCGTCTTGGACTGATCCCTCGAGCCAGCCAAGAGAGAGAGAACGACCTTGCAAAGCGTCCCAGTCAGCTCGCTCTGCACCTTATCCTCCAACGAGTCACCGTACTCTGGCAAAAGAGATTCGTCCCATTCGCAAGTGCAAAAAAATCAACTCGAACATTCATCGGGTCGGATTTCAGAAAGATTTCTCACTTTCTTGATAGGCCTTCTTGATAGCCTTGATCTCGGCCGGAGCTCGAGAGCAGAGAAGCTCGATGACCGCATCCTCGTCCGTCCCTATTCCCTACAGTGTCAATGTTCCTGGCTAGACCGGAGACCAAACAGGTTCGAAGGGAGCTTCAAGGGGGTAGCCTACCTTGAAGGCGTCTTTGAGGCAACTTGCCAAGTACTCGGTCGAGGGCATGAGTAGGGCCACCAGCACGTCCTCGAATCGTCCTCCTGTCTCCTTCTTAATGTCCTCTAACAAATCCTATTCGCAAATTCCATAACGGACGTGTCAGAACTGAAGTTGCGAACGTATATAAATATGCTTGTGGGTTAACCACGCGAACATAAGAGAAAAAAACATAATTGTTATCCTCGACACCATAAAGGGAGGCAAAAGGTTCGTATTTTAGCCCCTAAAATACAAACAGAACGAAAGCTCACCCGTCCGAAGAGGGCCTGGTACTTGCTTCGGATGATCTGACGTTGTTGATTGTTGTGCTCGCAGATGGCATCGATCAACGCCTGTTCGTCGGTGCCGAATCCCTTCATGGCCTCTCGAAGCCTTTGTGCCGCCTGCTGGCCGTCGAAGGACGGCTTCTCCGTCACCGTTCCCTGCATGGGCGAAAACCACAGATGGAAGCCCTCTCTGTAAGGGTATGATGATGCGGGGAACGAACGCGTCCCGAGACGAACCGAATACACAATGAAAGTGTCACGAAGATGCCAGAGTTCACAACAACGGAGAAACGATTATGCATGAACTCACCTGGGACTGTCCCATCATCTGTTCGCTTTGAAATTCAGGAGTTCAGCAGCGGGAGAGAAGAATCCCACGCGATGAAAACAGAACTAGGTCTCGTACCGGGGACGGGATGGGACTAGGAATGAGAATATCGATTCACTTCTGGGCCTTTCTCTCTGGGCACCGTGCCAGTCTCAGCCATATGTCTCCCCTCCTCTCACTTCCAGGAAAAACATGAAATGCCAGGTTCCAGGAGACAGTGAGCGATTTAGCTTAAGTGAAGGCTCTTCTTGTCCTTCCGCCTCTTGTTGTTTCGCCTTGTAACTTGAGTCATTCTCCTTCTTAGGTTTTTTTTTGTTGTTCCTTCATTTTCCACTCTCGCAACCACTCTCTTCAAGCGCTTGTTTTTCTTCTTTCAGAGCCCTAAGTAGTGAATTTGTGAAGCTAATGAACTTGTTGAAAGTTATGACGTTGGATGGCGCTGGGAGGCGCGGGTCGTTTCAACATGGATGCGGCCTGAGCCCTAGGGGAAGGGGGAAGCGTGACTCACTCACGTTCACGCTGATTCAGTTGCCACCTCACAGCCACATTAGGAGTCATCTCAACGTGGAAAATTCGCTTTTATCAGTTGCGTCTGCAGAATTACGCTACAATAGGCTGTGAAAAGGCGGTCTATCCCATTGTGGCGCTTAAACCTCCTGTATCGGTTACGAAATGGCATTGCATGTGCTACGTGCAAAGGCACATAGTGGATTTTTAATTTCTCTCTTTTTTTTTATTTACCCCGACACGTCCAATAGGGCACCCGTGCATTAATTTGGGCTTATCATGTGTCATTGGTGTAGCTTGAATATGAGGAATTGAGGTCAGGTAAGAATTGTTGAAAATTGTTGGAATCAGATTTTAAAATGAGCTCGGGAGATAAGCCAGATAAGCTTGGCTTAGGCCAATAACATAGACACCTGCAGCCTAGGCCTATCTCAGTGCTCTGGAGCTTGTAGGCTCTTATTAGGCATAAGCTTGGGCCAGTAATTCAGAAGTCAACCTGCTAAGGGCCACTAATTTTATTTGTGTTACTACTACTGCATGAGTCTTGAGCTCATATGCTCTGGGTCTGTGAGTAAATTGTAGGCTTTCATGGGCTGTGGGGGACATGGGAAATGGCACACCAACTCATTAGGTCTTAAGATTTTGATTCTCTTTTGAATACTCATAAGAAGATACCTGCTGTGTGGCTGGTATGATGTCAGGCTATTGTACATCTTGTGAACACTATGTACACCCCCCCTTAACATTCAGTCTTATCCTTGTGACCATGTGACCATGGCACAGCCCTTTATTTCCACCAATGTGAACCTTGCCATTTAAGCTGAGGGAATCCTCCACATTCAGACATCTTTTGGGAAAATGGCTTGGAAAAGATATGGTACAAAATTTGCTGACATGGTTTTCTTGATGAACTCAGCAGTGCTTATAAGGAAAAATCAGCAGGGAGCCCTCGTTGGAACCTAAGTAGAGAATTTAAACCCATTTGCTCACTTCTCATTGGCACTGTCTCAGCTGAACCCTTGATTTGAAATGAACATCATGTAATTTTTCAAACATGTTCCCAAACAGCAGAGTGCCCCCAACTGTCACCACAGGTTGCCTGTATATTCCATCTTACAATGGTCAGGAACTAAGGAATGTATTGCACTAGAAAGAACCAGATTGCACAGAAGAGGTCTTACTTCTTCAAGTCTCACTTGGTTTTCTTTTTGCCATCTGATCACCTGCTCATAGCAAATGCACTTATAAGCAGTCATGGATAAGCAATTTCATATTGTCTGGTGGCACCTCTGGACCTGATCTGAATGATCAATTTTGGTTAATTTACTGTCATTAGGGTGATTGACTCTTGCTAAATGGATTAGTGTCTTTCATGTTTCAGGGAGAAGCTTCATCTATGAAAAGGGACATAGGAATGCCCTGAGCTTAAAAAAATGTTACCAGGAATAGGTGTGTTCGGAATGGGAGAACTCTCTTGCATTTTGGTCCCACTTCTCCGGGCCAAAGGCTTCAACATTGAGGCAATATGGGAAAAATCAACTGAAGAGGCTGAGGCAGCAGCCAAGAAACTGGAGATCCCCTTTTCCTCCTCCAATGTGGATGATCTCCTATTGCATAAAGATGTGGACCTTGTGTTGATCACATGTTCCCCAAATGTTCAAGCCCAGATTGCAGTGAAGGCTATGGGAATTGGGAAGCATGTCCTGTGTGATCGACCTGGTGGAATCAACCAGCATGAAGCACTCAAGATGGTCAATGCAGCAATGTACTACCCCTCCCTGATCTCGGTCGTCAACTATGGCCTCCGTTATCTTCCAGCCTGTTCTGTGATGAAAAAACTGATCCATGATGGGTTCTGTGGACAAGTGCAATTGTGTGAAGCTCAGATCAGGTGTGGAAGCCTTCTTCCAACTGAGTACAATTGGAAATGGGACGGTATCATGGGGGGTGGAACGCTGACCCTCCTTGGCAGTCATATCATTGACCTCGTGTCCTACATCACTGACCAAAGACCATGGAGGGTACATGGAATGGTACACAATTACATCAAAGTCCCACATGGAGGGACCAACGGTGTCCATCAAGTCACCAGTGATGACTATTGCACATTTCAGATGGAACTAAGTCAGGGTGTTTGTGTCAACGTCACACTCAGCTCCCGACCAGGTGAATCCTTCTTTCAAGAGATCTCTGTTTATGGGGATGCTGGATCTTTGACCATCAGAGGTGTGAATCTCTTTGGACGCAAGAACCAAACACCAGACAAGGAAGAATTGCTGCACATGGAAAACGTGAATCTAGATCCTCGGAATTCCTTGTGCGATAACCCACGTCCACATATCCTTGGCATGAACAAGTTAATTGGAGCATTGCGAGATGCATTCACCACTAGTCCACAGAAAAAGTCATGGCGGAAGGACCCACTATCATTGGCAGCTACATTTCATGATGGTCAATATGTTCAAGCCACAATTGAAGCAATTAAAAAGAGCAGCAAGGAGCGACGGTGGGTGAGGGTGGATCTGTTGACTGAAGAACCAAACCCTAACCGAGTGCTGAATGAAGCCGTCAGGCGAGGTGCCATATCTCTATAGCATGACATATCCTCCTGTGTACCTTTATTTTTTTCCCCCCTACTTTCTCATCTGTGTTCACATCTACTGTGCATTTCTATTTTACTCATCAAAATGAAGGAAAATCAAATCCATTCCATGAAATCAGCATAATATATATGCATAATGATATCACTCTTTCCTGCTTCTTGCATTGTGTATGTGTGCCTTCTCAATGTTGAAAGTCTTGGCCTTAGACATGATAATTAGCTGAAGAATCAGCCAAACTATGGTCATACTTTTTCATGGATGCAAGAAACTGAAGAACCTTGTTATTGATAGTATCACTTCAGAAAGGAGTCACATATGAAATAAGGGATTGCTTCATTGTGGTCACAAAAAGGTCTTGATGTGAAATTCCCTTTTCTTTGCATTCAATGTTATGAATGAGGTCATATTTTATTTGTGTTAATAGTAGACACAGTTTCTAGCTAACTTCAACGGACCTGGAATTCCTGTAAGGAACTATTTCTTTTGATACCTGATTATTTAGGCTTTCAGATGTTTGAAACTTTGGCTTGAGTGATCTAGAATATTTGTTCTTGATTTCTAGCATGTGATTCCTTAAAAGAATTCACATTCCATGTAGCTACCACTTTCTCCTCAGATGTTAGTTTCCTGTCTCTTCCTGCATTGTGGCAATAACAATCTAAGAATTTCCTCTGTCACTGATTCTTCAGCTCATGTATCTTTTGTCATACAGTTGCCTGTGTTCATTGGAGTCATGTAATATTTATTAGTTTTGTTTGCTCATCATTCAAGTTTAGGGCATTTCTGCCTCAGCCTCTTTTAGGTGCCAACTTCATGCATCGAAACGCAGCGATGTTCATATTCCCTGTTCAGATGTTATCTTTGATTCAACTGTGATTTTTTATTATTAACTTGAGCCGTTATATACCCACTGATTATGTGTGTCTGTGGTAAGTGCTCAAACCACAACCCCAGTGTTGCTTCAGATATATTTTTTATACAGTTGAATTTAAATGAGGAAGTCTCTGCCGTTTGTCAACCATTATGGGATTATGAAATATGGTGTCTTTATATCCTATGAAAATAGGGTATAAAGACATACCCTATTTCAAACTTCTGTTCCGACATCCTTATGACAGATTCCCAACCTATTCCCTCAAGTGTTGTGAATTGTGAATTTATGATTCAATAAAGAGGCATCATCTAAGCGTTGTTGGATTTACTCAGGTAGGGTTGAATTCTAAGCTGCATGAATGGGTCAATTGCACTCATAACTTCTTTTGGTATAGTGTGCTGCAGTTGTGTGCTCAGAAAATCCTAATGGGGGTTGACATGAAAAATTGGTAACCCACCCTATATTTATGACCAAATTAAAAAATCTTTGAGAATCGAACCTGTAAAATGTGTCCCAGGGGGTATAACCCCATAACTCCCCTCCCTTCGTTTGGGCTCGCCACTGGTTTGTTGGCGTGAAGATTACAAGCACATGTTGGTGTTCCTGTCATTAACCGCTTCCCTACCAGCCCATAACATGCATCTCCATTTTGGCAGAGCAGAACAAAGCGGAAGGAAACGTGGACTTTGGTATTTCGTTCTACCATGGTGGCGCAGCCCCATGTCATCCTCTTGCATCCCTTACCCAGTTTATCTGCCATTTTGAATGTATATTATTAAAAGTTATTATTGGAGTGGAAAATCCAGTTTTGAATTACTTTAGATACACCTAGGGAAGCAGGCGAACCAGTAGCAATGAGTTCCAAGATATTGTTCAAAGTGATGCAGCCAGCTATTTAACATGTCCCTATCGATGCATCGACAACCACTGCCATCGGCCGTCGATCCGGCATCATTCTGTATTATCGGTCATCGGCTGGACTTCACCCTGCCGATGTCAGAGTCCCCGTCCCCGCTTCGCCAAAATAAAAGGGAAGACGAGCGCATTGTGAATGCTTCGAGGCGAATTCCTTCGCCTCGTGTCCAAGAAAAGGAACAGGTTCTTTCGGCCTCTTCCATGCAATAAATCCAAATTTTACAAGTCACGATTAAATCTCTCTTGTGTCTGGGACACTGATCTAAAGACGGAATCGGGCATACCATGGACTTCCTGTTTCTTCCTAGAAAAAGCAAGCTTATTGCTTATATATTCAGGCAGGATTCTGGTCCCTTCCCGGTAACTAAAATCGAAACATTATATAATCCGAAATAAATCTCTCCCAGTAGCTGATACCTGCATCGAATCGAATGTTAGCATCGGGCATCGTGACTGACTCCTCCTCTCTTTCCAAGAAAATGTAGACCTCGGACTTAGGATATTCCACTTTCCGACGTACATGATACGTTTCTCGTGTCCCTTTGGCAATGAAAAAAAAAATTTTTTTTTTTACTACAAGTCCTTGATTCAGCCGCTCTCCCCCTCGATTAAAAATAAAGAAACGATATAGAGATTCATCACCATGAATCTCATAAGCTGTCGTGAGAAATTATAACAATAAAGAGGATCGGCCGATAAGTTGTCGACTTTTCCCCCCCATCTACCACAATCGGCACCAGCCGATGTGTACGAGATCGACCATCAGTACAACTCTACACGTAAATATTATTAATTAGATACAAAGTCTAGACAAACCGGAGTGAAAGACATTCTATTTCAAATTATGCATTAGATTTAAAAAGTGCGAGCGGCATCCTGTTCCAGTCATATTCTCTTCGAATTTCGAAATTCTACCAGACGCTTCTGCTTTTTGTCTTTCCAAACCAGCCATCTTTTTCCTTTTTTCCCGTCTGGCTAGGCATTGCGAATCTGAGGACGTTTAGCGCCTGGGCTTCAATATCTAGTAGCTATTCCAAACCGAAGTACAAGATTTCGCTACCGTGTACGTTACGGTTGCCTACATCATGGTACTTTATAGGCCCGAAAGATGTGTCAACGATGGCAATATACGATTCGCTAAAAATATTTTGGCAAAAAATCGCCTCCACGAGGAGGAGAGCAAATTTTCTCTCATCTCTGCAAAGCTCATGCGGATCTTCCTCGAGTGGCTTTTGCACTCATCGGGGATAACTCTCAAACACGGCTATTCATTCGCCATCACTATTCTCTCATGAAAACCTTGTTTATTCGAGTCGGTGCCAGATGCCAGGGCTTCAGCTCGATCGCTTCATAATTCATTCTCTCACCTGTAACTCTCGTCCTCGTGCACTGACAGGATCGATCCCAAGGTCGTTTTAATTTTCCTAGTCGATGATTGTTCGACGGTTTAAGATATTATTTGCAGAGAAGAATGCTAAGGATTCAAAATGTTTTGACTGGTGGTGAAGTGGTTCAGAAACCAAGATGGCTTCTTACTCTTAAATGCCTGACATAAAGAGGCTAAATAAAGAATTCTGCCGACCACATTATTCCAGTAATGTCTATACTTTTCAACCATCTTAACGAATCCTTGGTATGGCCTTGGTATTGGCATGGATCGCGATAGCGAAACGAGGGAAAAGAATCAGTGTCTCATCCCATTGCTCCTGGCTTTTTTTTTTTTGTCGGTCAAAACTCCTTGGTGACTGCCTGGAGATCGATAGAAAGGAAAGATGGACCATTTCAGAGGATATATTTCTCTTCCTATGAAGGCAAACGTGGCATTCCGTCTTGGAAACATCACGGTGTGGCGCACCACTTGGCACCACGAGTTTCGTCCTTGAGAAAGCCATTCACGTAATCTGAAAGGAAGACGAGAAGACGCACGCTCACGCATCTCAACAAATTGCAATATTTTTTTCGGAAGGAACCGCTCACGCACTGGCAGTTTTTACGTAGACTCCCGGGTAATTGACCTGGGCGCAGCCCATCCCCCACGACACGATTCCAATGTCCACGTAGTAGCCCGATGGCGTCTTTTGCATTATCGGTCCTCCGGAATCACCCTTCGCCGGAGATATCCAAATTCACTCATCGAACTGAGTTCCTTTAAAAATCAAACTCTAACACGGCCACTTAGCCAGAATTCGGGGGGTGTGGAGGGGAGATTGAAACTTTTCAATACCATTTCTACTTGTGCAATGGGACCAATCCTGTTGTTTGATATTGTGCATTCAGAAAATCTCGTGGGAGAGAACTCCAAGTAGCACGTAGGTACTACTTGGAGTACTTGGACCACCAGCTAGGATGCCATTATGTGTTCCCGATTTGCCCTTTATACAAGGAGCCCTAACGTGCCCGAAGGATAATCGTGAAGTTGCGCATTACATAACCCATCGCTCTCTCCCTCCGCATCCAACACGGAACCCTGAGGGAGTGAGTGAAATTCGCCAAGTATTGCATAAGAAAGTAGGTTATTTTGACTAATGAGACCCTTACACTATGCCCTCTCTATTCCCGTACACTTCTGTTTCCCCATACTTAACTTCAGCGAGGAGAGGGAACACTTTTGCTGAATCAGGAAGGCAGGTATTTAATTGCATTTGTAGTGTGTAGGGAACTGGGTACCATCTAGTGGGGACTCTTGGTACTGCATCTAGGGAAATCCCAATTACATCACGGGAAGAGAGCTGGAGGCCCTCCACCTACATCAGGTAGCAGGCCTACAACAGTATGTCCCACTGGCTGCCACGTTCCCGCCTCCAGCAGGAATTCGCTACTAACGTGTCTGGGCAGCGTATCGTCCACTACTTTTGTGATACTGGAGGAAGTCCAGGATCAAGTTATTTGAGGCGTCATATATCCGATGATGGCCCGCTGGGTGATCTGCCATTCCAGCCGGCACTTTTCCGCCTCCGACAGAAATCCACCATTATAGTGCCTGGGTCGCTTATGGCTCACTACACTTATGTTACTATGGGAGATGTTCCAGATCTGGCTTCAGCCTGCCAGATCCCAGGCGTATGCAAGTGCGACGGAGAGGCGAATACCTGGCAAGCATCCTTTCCGGGTGCGGAGGCACAGAACATGTTCTTGGTGATGTTTCTCTTGATCTGAGCGGAGACGGGAAGGTAATCATCGAAGCACGCTGCCTCGTCGACCACGGACACTGTCGCCTCCCTCATCGTCAGCACCGCGCCTCCTCCTACGAGGACGGAGGAGGTTCATTCCATCGCTTTACGGCAGGACGCCCAAAGTGGATGTTCGCTTCGCACGTTGCATGTGACCCGCGAGCATCACTTTGGTTACCCTATGCATTGATGGCACGATGGAGAATTCTGGATTACGTTATCTGAACTCCTCGGTTCAAGAATAGCAGGATAGAGAGAGCAAGAGAGAAGCGTGCTCTTTTTTTTTTTGGCCACCAAGGGTAGCTCTCGGCGACTCTTATGAAGCACATTTCATGCCAGATACACATTAAGCAATCGTAAACGACAGACGAAGATTTGGAGACCCTGAGCGGTGGTGCCCCATCCGGCGATCTGGGCGGTGTCGCCCGCTTCGGGAACCGCAGAGGCGGAAAGGCAGATGGGAATGATGTTGGGATGCTCCTTGAAGTTCACGGGATCTTCCAACTTGAGCAGGGCGACGTCGTTGTCCCCGGAGACGGGATTGTAATTTGGGTGGATGATCCCCCGAGAAGGGATCTGGATCGATTGGCTTTCGTCGTCTCGGGAGAGGTCGAGGTCACCCAGGGTCACGAAATACGTCGCATTGGGACTGGCAGAATACAAAGAAAAAGGAGAAAATCTTCTCGCTGCTCGGTCTTAATCGTGATGGAAGCAAAAGCAGACTCGACAGTTGGATGGACTTACGACCCTGCATCTGGCAGTTCTGGCTAACTGAACGACACGTCATATCCACTGTCACCTGCACCTGGCGTCACTAGTCGAAAATTTCCCGGGAAGGCATCGAAGGATGTGGGACCTCGTTCTTGTCCCATTTTTGACTGCGGAAGAAGGCGAACGGTGGACGAGGTCCTGCATCTTTCGACGCCCTCTCGTGACGTCAGGCGGGGGACAAAGGATGGATGATTTTTACCCAAGAGGGTACTCATCGTCCATCGTCAGAGAAGTGGATCTGAACGTATCGAGTCTGAACGTTCGTTTCATCATCTCGTAGGTGAACCTAATCGTTCTCGCCTACGGTATTGGGCATCAGTCGCTATTGGAAGAGTTTCT
>CAJPEV010002827.1:0-38342 GCA_905338385.1 Darwinula stevensoni | reverse complement strand
TCCCCAAGAAGTCACGGCGTAGAGAAGACCGGATCCAAAGATAATGCCAAATCCCTGTATCACAACGCTGGAGGTGAATCCAACTTCAACGAAGGTATCGATGCACCAGGCGAAGTATATTATGCAAGCAGAGTAAGCGAAAACCAGAAAAACTCCGAAGGACTCAGAGATGCTGCCGATGAAGGCCCTGAGCATGCAGTGGAGCTTCACGAGACGGACGACGTCAGGATTTTCATGAAACTGGAAATTTCTGTTCATCTCCGCGAAGTTGTAGGTCGCTATTTTCAGCATGTAAATCAAAAGAAGCAAAGGAGTAGCTGTGAATCGAATCCAATTCATGCCTAGCACTACACGATATGCCACATTCCAAATCAGATCCTGCCAGTTCAAGTACAAATTTATGGATACTATCTCGAATGAGCTGATGATGACGAACATGAAAACAATGAAAATGACAACACCGACGGAATACAAGTTCAGGTGTCGCTTTTGCACTTCTGGTTCCTGAGATTCAGCAAATTTCTGGATTCCTCGAGCTTCTCCCAACAAAGAACTAAATCGCCGCTGCAGCCGCAGGTCTGCCAGAACGGTGATGAGGGTGAGAGTATGAGTAAGCATTGGGACGACGACTGAGAAAACCTCATAGAACCTCGTAGCGGCACCGTGGGTGCTTGGATATGAGTAGAGATGTCTTATAGAATCAACCACGAAACACACACTGAGGCCGAGCTGGAGGACGGTGACGAAGCAGCTGTAAAGTCGAACCCAGGGATTCCATCCGGATGATGCCATCCCGAAACCAATGACACTCAGGAATCCTCGCAGGATCCTCTCTCCTCCGAATACCGGGAGATCCATCCTGGTACTCCGAAGTGTTTTGTAAAAGGGTGTCGAATGAAAAGAGACGCCACTCCGCAGCATTTTAAAGCAGCTGCTTTCCATTCGATACACGCAATCGATGCCGCACCATTTTCTTATTCACGCATGGAACGTGTTATCGTGAATGATTACTGCTCTGCTCTCAGTGCCAATGTGCGTCTCTACACTCTCATTAAAATTACACTCGCCTTATCGCCAAAGCTGCGCCATTCGTCTCTCACTCTCACTCATGAATGCGAAGACAGGACACTAATTGTGCATCCATTAGAAGTGTGAAAAGGGGCTTTCAGCTCCAAATGAGACCGTCAATAGCGAAATCCTTATTCCTATGTGGCAGCGACATGCACCTATGATGTCCTCCGGCCACATCACCTCTCTTCCTCCTCCCAAGATTTCAATAACGTCTCGAAACGAATGACACTCAAAAACGCCCGCTTCATCCTCTCTCCTCCGATCACTGGGAGGTCCGTCCTGGAGTACTTCGGAAAGACGTCCAATAAGAGTAAAGACCCCCAGTAATATTTTTCAGGGAACCTGGTTCCTCTGACATACTCATGCAAGGATTCACAGTAGATGTTAAACCATTTACCCGGATAAACGCTAGTTGTTTCACCATGTATTCCGATTGTTTCTTTATTCCCCTTTAAGTTCTACAACCACCTTACCATTAATTGCTCAACTTCATCCACCCCGAATTCAATGAGTAAAACTAATGGCACATGCATTACTGTCAGAAAGAGGCTGTCCGTTTCGAATGAAACTGCTATTAGTAAAATCCTCTATAAAATATAAACATGAAATGGACCACAACCCTTACGGAAATGTCTTATAGGAAACCTATAGGTATTTCTTATAGGAAACCTATAGGTATTTCTTATAGGAAACCTATAGGTATTTCTTATAGGAAACCTATAGGTATTTATTATAGGAAACCTATAGGTATTTCTTATAGGAAACCTATAGGTATTTCTTATAGGAAACCTATAGACTTTCCTATAGGTTTTTAAAACACGAAAAACCTATAGGGTCTTATAGGTCTCCTGACCTATAGAACTCAGAGAGGATATTTTGTGTTTCGAAACCCAGGCATTAGGACTGAAAAGGCGACCGGGGTTAATATTGGCGCAGCATTTCGGTGTAAATCAAAAACCGATTAGGGGTTTTTCCATGGTAGGGACACATGCATTATTAGTACCAGCAGTGCGGGGGTCGGCATAATTTATGGCCCCGCCCCACATGTGTCGCTGGATTACACATCTACTTCCTTCGGTCGGAAGAAGTAGTATTCTTCTCTCGACCCAAGGAAATAGAACACAGAACCTGCGAGCACGTCTCTTTACTGAAACTCCATTTGGATAGAGTCTACTCAGTATTTTTTTTTTTAAGATTAGGAGCTAATGGGGGGACTGGCCCCTCTCCCTGATGGTGGTTACATCAGGGGTCCCGCCAGTCCCGGTGAAACCCTCCTGCGAGCAGGCTGGCAGGTGCAAGACCCCCTCGTAGCTGATTTAGACAATAGGAATGGTCCCCATTGTCCCGGTCGGAGACCGAGGTTTCTCCCGTCTGTTTTACGGATTACTCATTAGTTAGGACAGTTGCAGTTAGGACAGTAGCAGCCTAGAAAAAGGTGAGACCTATTCGTTTATCTTTTGAAGAATGAAAACACGTTGGGGCTATTTTATACTCACTTTTAAAGAATATTAAATCCTATCCATTTAGTAATAGCATTTATATAAGTTTTAGGTACCTATCAGGTGCCCCGTGAGCTACTTGGGATTAACAGGTGCCAGCTGTTAAGAAAAACATTATCAGGCTCCCTGCTTGTCCCGACAGATAGAGAGGATAGCTGCTTCATAAGGCATACCCTGCTGAAAAAACCTCATAAGAATCTCAAAAGGAAACCTCATGAGATTTTCGGACAGAGGTCTCATGAGAATGACTTCATGAGGTCTGAAACAGATATCTCATGAGGTTGACTTAATAGGGTTTTCGCATAGAGGCGCCACTTGCCTCGTGGCCCAATAGCCACGAAAAGTCTCCTGGGACTCCGCTTGGAAGGTCCCGCGAGTCCTTAAAAGAGAAGTAATCATATACGAAAGAACATGTACGCTTAAACAACTGTCATTTATTCCATCCTCAAAACGTCATTCTATATTGTAGGCCAGAATTATCTGAAGTCTCCCTAAACTGGGCTATCTCTTCGTACAAGTGTTTTTAGAAAATCAAATATCTTTGATTATATTCAATGTATTGATAGAAATAAAAATGCATACAACTTGGTGAGTACAGGAGAGATGTTCCATTGAGATCAGGGCATTCATCCCATCAGAGCGGCTATACAGTCGCCATCTCGCGTCGGTTGTGCACTGCAGAAGAAACCTCATGAGATCCTCATGAGGTTTTCGAACAAGAGGTCTCATCAGGTCTCATGAGGCCTCGATCCTCGTGAGGACGTTTCGAAGCCTCATGAGGAACCGCGCAATTCTCAAGAGAACGTCGTGAGACCTCATTAAGTATCTAATGAGGATTATATTATGAGAATTTCCTCATGAGATATTCGGTCAACCTCACGGGAAAGTCGTGAGACCTCGTGAATTTCCTCATGAGGATTACATCATGAGATATTCGGACAATCTCGTGAGAAATTCGTGAGATCTCATGAGAAAGTCATGAGGTCTCATGAGACCTCATGAGTTTGTAGTGAGGTTTTTTCAGCAGGGTAGCTAAAGAGAGAGATCCTACGATTGACGCTGAGCTGCCTTAATTGGTGGGGGATGCAAGCGATTAGGACAGTTGTGGCTGCATAGATGTAAGAAGGGGTGGATGAGATCAAAGTCCCCTTTATGGGGTATCTAGAGGGCTCGATGAATTGAAGAGTGAGGGATTGGAAAGGGCCTAAAAAGGCGGCCAGGGGAACAAAGGAATGGTCAAAGGATAGGTGAGGCTTGGGGGGAGCATGGCTGAGTAGTTGAGTCATTTGGGAGATCATCGAGTGGGTTAGCGATATAATCTTCCCAAACTGCGATTCAACGGCGTATGCTGAAGATGGGATATTCAGCTCTGAACGCTCGTCGTCGTCCTTTGTGTTTTTTGTCGTATGCTGTCAGGTATTCGTGTACGTCTTCTGGGCAAGTGTCCTTCTCATAGAAGGAGAGAGCTAGATCTGAGGCGTACACGTCAAGAGGTGTAAGGTCACTGACCCTATAGATGTAATCAGAGGGGTAGTGGCGTGGGATTCTGTACGCGAACTTAATCGCAGCTCGTTCGATGCGTGCAAGCGTGTCCAAGGTGGAATTGGGGACATTGGTCCAGGCGGCAAATCCGTACGTTAAAACAGGACGGATGTAAGCCTTATACAGGCGCATGATGACGTTGGGTTCACAACCGTTGACACGCGAGAACAACTTCAGACAATTCAATTTACGAATTGCCTTTTGACGTAGCATCTGCACGTGGGGGACCAACGGAGGTGTTTGTGGAAAGTGATACCTAGAAATTTGCAGGTGGAAGCAGCGGGGATGAGGTCCCCATTCATCCAAAGCCTAAAGTTGTAGGTGTCTCGGGATAGGCTTCTAGGCACGTAAAGGTATTAGGATTTGGAAGGATTCATGGAAATCCTCCAATCCTTACAGTAGGATGAAAGAGCATCGAAGACAAGTTGGGCGTCCTTTTCTAGCTTGACTTCATTTCTTCTCGTGAGCCATATGGCTGTATCATCTGCATATTGGCTAACATGTGCATATGATGGTATGTGTCGAGGTAAGTCGTTGACAAACGCAAGAAAAAGCAACGGTGCCAAGACTGATCCTTGTAGCACTCCAGCTGTAGTGGTTTAAGAATTAGACAGCTGGTTGTTGACTCGAACCTGGAATGTGCGACCTGTACGATAGGATCGTATCCACCTGAGGACTGGAGCCGGGAGGAAGTGTTGATGGTGGAGCTTGTAGTGCAGGCCCTGATGCCAAACCTTGTCGAACGCCTTGGTGACCTCGAAAAAGAGGGATAGGAAATGCATTCCTTTGTGTGTGGTGTTTAGCGCTCTATGTGTAAGCCGTGTTAGCTGTTCTACGGTTGACCTTCCTCGGCGAAAGCCAGCTTGAGCTGGATTCAGAAGGCATTTGTCTTCTAGGTAGGACGCTATCCTTGTCGTTAAGATCTTCTCCAGGAGTTTACCTATACAGCTCAAAAGGCTGATAGGTCGAAATGAAGATGGGTCTGAGGGATCCTTTCATGGTTTCGGAATCATTGTTACGATTGCCGATTTCCAGGAAGGTAGGACATGGGAGAGATCTCGGCTGGCATTGTACAGATCGCATAATCGGTCAATTGGTTTGGCCGAGTCTTGCTTCAGGGACGAGAAAAAAAACTTTATCGATCCCTGGGGCTTGGTTAACTATAAATTGAAGAATGTTGCAGATCTCTTCAGGGTCTATAGGACGCCAGATGTTGTCGTTGTCTGGATGGGAGAGGACGTTGTCGGGAGAGAAGGCAATGATCTCATCCTGAAGATAGGCCTTGGGAGAGAATTGACTGAAAGCGGGAAGGTGTAGTCATGGCAGAAGCTAGTGATTCGCCAAAGACTTCCGCTTTGCCCTCATCGGTGATGACGACTCTTGTTCCGATCTTCAGTGGTTTGGTGGTAGCTGATGAGGGTTTGCCGACACGTTGGAAGAGTTTCCAAAAGTCTTTGGGATCTGTCTCCTGATTTAGATTGGAGCAATATGTANGGTCCTATAGAGAATCCTATAGGTCCTATAGGGAACCCTATAGGTCCTATAGGGAACCCTATAGGTCCTATAGGGAACCCTATAGGCCCTATAGAGAATCCTATAGGTCCTATAGCGAACCCTACAGTTCCTATAGGGAACCCATCGGGTCCTATACAAAACCCTTTGCGTCCTATAAGGAACCTATAGGCCTTATTGGGAACACTATTGGTTCTATAGGGGGTTCTATAGGTTCTATAGGGAACTCTATAGGTCCCAAACTGAACTCTATGGGGCCTATAGGACCAGATAGAATTCCTATATATTCCTGAAGGAATATATAGGAATCTTATCAGACATTTTCGTAGGGGAAGACAACCCTACTTCCAAGCCGGATGCAAAAGAAACATCTGGACGAACGTTTGAGACTGCAAATTCAATGTAATGGAATTGTAAAATTGCATCAAATATGTATTAACTCAGCTCAAAATTGTATTTAAAATTGGGAAAACTATGAATGCATGTTTGAATGGTTGAATGAGGCAATTTGACTTATGATGCACTTGAAGAAAAGGAGAGAGTATCGAACTGGTGAAGTGATAGCAGAGCCTGAAACGTGATGGAATTGGAAAGTAACATTTGCACGAAAAATTTATTTGTGATGATATAGCGGAGACCAAAGAAGATCGTACCAGCCCAAGCAAAGAGCAAACCTTTTTCAAGTCGTGAAGAAAATATGTTCCAACCAACCAAACTTCAAGTGGTACATAGGCAAAATGCATGAATCCCAGGGAAAAATGTGCAAACACATGGAAAAAAGCAACGGGCCACTGCAGCATGGGTAGGAGAACATGCGTATGTAGTACACTTGCGGTTTGTTTTGAATACAGGATTCCATCACCGTGGCCTACAATAATAACGAATATGCAGTAATGTGAAAACCAATTTTCAAAGGCTTTCCCTTCTTGAACCTCAAGACCCAACCTGAACCTCACCTTCCCCCTTCTCTACGGGACTCACAAACTTTAGGCCAAGGCCAAAGTATTATTCATTCTAAAGAAACTCAATCCTCGACCTACGGCTTATAAAGATTAATTCGAGACTCCTTGCTGAGCACGTGTTGATCGCAGCACTGTTTAATCTCTATTGGCCCATTTAACAGAGATCATGTAACGTTACACCGATTGTAGGTCTTTTCGAATTTGATGAACCATTTCATCAAATGGTGCCGTTCCATTGCGGAACGGTCCTAAATTGAATGCAGTTAATTTATTTTTTCATAGGGAAATGGTGCACCGCAAACAATAAATAGGGCACTTCGTTTCGTCAACTATTAGTCAATATCTCTCGTTTGGTAGGTCTCTTTCCTCCGAAAACCCCAAGGAGTGGCAGCCCCCAGGGGGGGTGAAAAACATAACACTGCAATGAAATTCGCATTTTCAAAAAGAAAGATTCATGGTTCTCCACAACCACGGGAAAATGAAGCTTCAAATTTGCTGGAGCGAGTCTAGGTTGTGAGAGGAAGAAGCACGCCACATTTCGTTCATGTTGATCATCTCAGAGAGCAGTACGAAGAGGTTGAATTTTGCTACGAGAAGGGGTTGAAGAAAGGTAATAGGCACTACCGCGCCTATTGATACACAAAACCTGGCTTAAGGATAGATGGACTGAAGAAGGAGAGCATCATCTCTTCACTGGGTTCAGAAACAATGTCAACGGAAAACGATACATGAAAATGTAATGAGTAGGAGGTAACATCATAAGATAGCATCCCATAGCCCACACATACATTCTTCAAAGCTGTCGAACGGTACTGCCGTTACATCCAAAACCTATACGATTCACCAAATATAAGTAGGAGTAAGTAATACACTTAAGTCATTACTGAGTCTAATTCAAGCATGACCAGAAAAGTATCCACTATATACAGTCCCACTAGAGGTTAGGATACCAAAGAATGTATACGAGTGGCCCTTCCTCTCAGAGGCAATACGTTAATACATGTGACACGAAGCATCCGACATTCACCAGATAAAGGGAACCACCTCGGTCTTGTGTCTCACTTAAGTTCACATCCTCATCTCATTCACTGCATCCCCTCCTTAACAAGTGTATGATGTTGATATCATCCTTCAGATCAGCCACAAGGAGAGTATTAATTTCTTCCCTATCTCTTCGAGGATTGCGACCAGTGAATGATGAGTGAAATGTGACAGGAATACGAACATCTCCCTCAAATCAATCTTCTGTTATAGATTTTTAAAAGGAATGTGATGAAAGCACTCATAACTATTCTAAACTGCATCTATGTACGCCAAAATATTGAAGCCGTATTAACCCGCTATGGTTATTTAGGTGGGAAAAGAACATCACTACATTGTTTGGTCCGGTATAAAAAAGTTCATAATGCACCTGTCTCACGTGGACGGAATATCTTCTTTTTCTGGCAAAATCGAATTTTTTCAGAAAAAGTCACTATTGTAATCTTCCCGTTTAGAATCCGTTCCGGCGCCATTGTAGCACCAAAGCCCACGGTCATCTCCATTCGGATTCTGACAGAAGTTGTGAGAAGGATGCATCTCGTCCGGGAATAGACCAGCAAAGGTCTATTCAAAGGTTTATTTATTGAGGAAATTTCGCGAGACTCTTATCCACAGCTGACAAGGGCGTCCCGATTTGGTAGCACTCTTCGTTCCCTTATACAGGCATCGTAACCCGTCCAATTTGCACTCCAAAGAGGCTGGTTAAAAAAAAAGGAACAAAGGCTTAGTGAAGCAAGATATAGAGATCAACATTTTCGGATTAGTTTTAAATGCAGGCCGTGAGATTGGATGCAAGCGTGATAATAATGAAAGTTCTTGTCAGCTTGCATTCGGGCGGATCCAGGACAGAAACAAACCGTAGACTAAATTTGAAGCAGCCAATTCCACCATGCGTGGATTGAGGGACACACCGAGGCGATGACAGAAGGGTATGTCGCAGTATTCCCACTGAATTTTTGAGTCAGGGACACCAAGGCTTATCACTAAACAGAGCAGGATTCCGACAGTAATTCTAGTGCAGTGTTGAGATTTGATTGAGGAAGTGAGCTGTATAATTTATTTTGCGATGCATGAAAAATGTCAATGGTATTCAATACGGCTGAGATTTCCAATTGAGACAAGGCTTTCCCGCCTCAATCACATCTTCGTTCCCACGTATTCCTTCCCTTTTTCTGAAAATCGGCATTCGGGATATACGATATACGAGAAAGGAAGGGAATCGGATAAATTAGGGAGCAATTAAATATACTAGCTTTCCAACGATGCCATGATAATATGATTCTTTTAATATTGAGATTTCTGAAACGAACATGGATGAATTTACTGGCGATAGATCATTTCTGGATATCCCCCCAAGAAATTACTGTCGACATTTGTTCGATATGCGCATCCATTTTCGAAGCAAGCCCAGATGTTTTCAATATAGGGTGATGCTTTGCTTATTAACTTTTTCAGCTCCTAGATATGAGATACCCAATTGACACAATGACCCAGGAAGATGAGTCTAATCGCACCTCATTTATTAACATGCATTTTTGTTATTTGTCTGTTTTGCGTGCAGAATACCTATGTATAGGTATTCTTTATCGCTACTTTTGGCACTAAATCAGTGTTTCAGACTCCGAAAAGGAGCTCCTCTTGGAAAGTGAAGAGCGGGGTTCCAGAATTATGATGCTTGTTGCGTTGGAGGGACCGGAATGATCCAGTTGGTGACGGCGGAACTAGAGTAGACCTAGATGGCAATCTTGTAATGGACTGCGTTCGTCATCATTTACACGATGCCAGGCGCAAACATGCTGAGAGGCAAAAGAAGGGTTCATTTCCGGAGTGTCTAACATGTAAGGTAATATCGTGCTTGAGGAACTGCGGTTTTCATGGGGAAACCAGCCTGTATTAAAAACTTCTAGTAAAAGTGTCTAAGCTGAAAAAAGTTATTTAGGTCTTCCTTAGCATATTTTCTATATGGTATATGGTATATCCCTTTCTTCCTTGGTTGCAGCAACAAACCAATATGAGGAATTTGCCTTTTCCATTTATATCAGTTTGTAATATGTAAACTTGAAGGCAGCGAACAAGAATGCGTAAAAATGCATGTGCTTTCCAAATAATGACGATGCCCGTCGGTGCCATGCCTCAAGATTTTTTGTTGTTCGGGGCTCACTGGAGAGGGTTCGATCTCGAACATTCCACAGCTGCGGTGGATATAGACAGCCTCATTTCTGGCTCTGCCCCGTCGTCTTCTTCCATCGACGTAAGTTTCCCGGAAATATTGCACAACAGGTTTGGCTTCAGATGGCATGGTTGCTTCCAATTCAGCAAATACTTTCTGGACGTCTTCCACTGGAACGAAGGCGAGACATGTCATCATACGAATCTTCATGGCAAAGTCATCATCTTCTCTGTAGAGCTGAGTTAGGCCAAGTTCTTCAATTTTCCGCCACATGCTCTGGCAGAAATGAAAGAAACAGGCCTTGTGCCTCATGTGAGGGAAGTCATAAGCCATGGCTGCAACTACTTTCGATTCAAAATCTGAGCAGAACGTTTGTAAAGAATGGGAACCTGATAGGGCATTGATGATGACTTGGAAAGCAGAAGTATAAGTTTGTCTGGTCTTGTCTGGTAGTAGGAGGTAAGCAAGAGGGACGACGCGGCCGTGAACAGCAGCGTGGATCGAATAAAGTTGAGCAAAACCGTCATCCCGTGCTCGCGGTGCAATTCCGAACGTCCCATCGCCGTACCAAGTGGTTGCATGCTGAAGGTATTCAAAATTCTTTGGGGTGGCGAAAATCATCATCCGAAGGGCATTGTGCACATGATCATGAATGAGGCAGTCCACACCCTCCGTTGTACAGCGGTAGCTGCCGTCAACCTGAAGATCTGCGACTGTGAGTGGCAATGCAGGAATTTCTGTTCTCCTCTTCCTTAGAGCAACCTGTTTCAAGGCATTCAGGGATGGGGCGTATCCTCGATCTGCTGCCTTCAACCCAGCTATCTGAAATAGCAAACACAGAAGCTAGCTTGCGTGCTACTTACTAAACAAAGGTGCAGCCCTTCATGGAATGAAAAAAGTGTTGAAGTGTGATGAAGTCTGAATTGAATTGCTCACCGAATCAGAAGCCGCTGCAACGGAAGCCTTAGAGTGCTGAGAAATGGCTTTTGTCACATTCCAGGCAACTTTCTTTTTCACAATTTTCTCCCTGGATGGACCATGCCCTGGGTGCTCTATAGAAGGGGACTTCACCATATCTTTTGGGTCCATCAGTGTCACAGCCGTTTGCCGGAAACCGGACTCCGCGCATTTCCAGTATTTCTTCCCGCGAAGCGTCTAGGAGTAGTTCAAGGTCCAGAACATCAACGTCCCATGTTCACTTAGTAACTTCATAGCCTTAATAGCTTAATTTTGGAATAGACTCTTTGGCTATTTGAAGCTCTTACTTAACGTTTTGCATCAGCCTGACTAGTAGCGGACGACGATTTCACGCAAATAAAAGGTTGTCTTACAGCTAGGAGCAAACAAGTGTAGAAATATTGGGGGAATAATAAAAAAATCGTAAACCTAGCGTGCTCAGTCTATGAGGCTGAATGATTCTTCAGTGCCTCACCTTGTTCTTCAAGAAGAGATATCCATGTATCACCAACATATCCTGTCCTCGTTGAGACTTGATTATTTCAGACATAATTCAAATTTGTTCTTCAGGAAGAGATATCCATGTATCACCAACATATCCTGCCCTCGTTGAGACTTGATTATTTCAGACATAATTCAAATGCAAAATGCACAGCAGGATGCAACCAGACAGTAACCAGGGCACATCTGATTAGACACATGACTCGAGACGGTCCAAAAAAGAAGAAAATAAACCGGTATCTCTTTCGGCCTTGTAAGCCTTCGGCGAATTGAGCCTTTCGACCTCCAGACACTTCTATGAATCAATCCTTCGATGTATGGTCGCGTTCGCGTAACCGTTTTTCGACCAAATGTCTATTCGTAGATATAAGTTTCGATTATTCGATACCAACCCGTTTTAATACCTGTTTTCAGCTGGAAATATCAATTAGAAATTCTTGCAGATGATCGTCCAGCTGGAGTATGACTGAATTTACATATTAAACTCAGCATCTTCCATGGACCTCCGGCAAGAACAGATGACAAAATCATTATCATTCCACTCGTGATATTGTAAATCGGACCCATCAGGATCAGACTTTACTTTCCAGCTGTTACACAGTTGGAATGGATCAAAGTTTACAGCTGTGGTCCAGCTGAGGATGTAGCTGTTTCCAGTAGAGTATTTCAGCTGGGAAACCTTTAACTTTCACGTAATGGAAAACAGAATCGCCTATGTGCATAAAAGAGTGAGGTAAATAGTACCCATGAGCAGCCAGTAGACCTGTAGATTTGGAAGATTACAGTCGGACATGGTCGGATTCGAATTTAGACCTCCCTTACGGAATGGTCCTATAGGAAACCTATAGTTATTTCTTATAGGAAACCTATAGACTTTCCTATAGGTTTTTGAAACACGAAAAACCTATAGGATCCATTAGGATCCTATAGGATCCCTATTGATTCCTAAAGGATTCCTATATATTCCTTTAGGAATATATAGGAATCCTATAAGACATTTTCGTAAGGGCTAACATGTGGTAACCAAACATTACGGAGCTACAGTGGCACGATACCTGAATCTCTTCACGGATTCTTGTTGCATTAGCGCCGGCTTCATATTTCGGAATGGATGCAAGGATGAATCTTGAAGAGGAGGACAATACAAAATTGTCATGAACTGGAGAGCTTGTCCAATTGGAGCATTTTGAAGGCATTCGTGTTTCGTGCCATCATTTCGCATTTAATTTATTCGTGAACGGCCCTGTACGACGATGAGGAGTAGTAGAGGGTTCTACTCCTTATATATCTATTAAACCCGAAAAACAAATTTTCGATGAAAAAATACAAGGTGACGGGGTTAACACGAAGCGATACGATTGCACACGATGCAAGCCGTGCAGTCCTTCCGTAGCGACTGATGAAAATAATCCAACATTATCGACGAAAGAGGACCTCTGGCCCTACTCTACTATAATCACGAACCGATGTCTAAATAAAATGGAATATTATGGAAAATGCTCGGTTCAAAAATCGCTTCTTCGATAATAGAGTATTTTCCTGGAAATAAAGCTGCATTATCGGATAGTTCTCTGTTCAAAAATCCACCCCTAGTCTCGGATCGGAGCTGACCATGACTTGAATAGGACTTCCGGGTCGGGTACCAGGAAGTCGGCCAGTGCAGGGCTCTACCAGAGTAGCAAAGCCGTGAAATATTTGATGGCTCGTAACTCATCCTGAGTTGAAGATATTTCAAATATGAATTTGATGAACTTGAACCCGTCTTGACCATAGGCTTTTGAACTGTCAAACGTGTCAGGATACATATTTGCATAACATCGCAACGTGGATGCAAGCATATATTAGCGTATTATTTAGATAGACTAGTCTAAAAGCCCTTGCACGCATGGGCCGATGAAAGGGGAATCAGAACATTCGTGGATGGCTTTCTGCTCTTTCTCAGTCAGTTTCACTATTCTTGTGAGCCGCCTGCACAGCAGCGTTTTGTGAACGCATTTCCACAGACTGAGACTCGAGAACGTCTCTCTCCCCCGCACGCTCGGAAGATCCCGCCAATAGTTGCAACTTCCCCACTTTTCCGGGGGATTATGAGGACATCAACTTTTAAAAAATAATAATAATAATAATGAAGCACCTGCGCTATGTTGCAAACATACTCGAAGCACTACCATGAACTGGTAACGAAAATGATGACGCAATCCGACGAAGGATTTGTTTTCTTTTCATCCAGGAAGTATCGCCTCCGCTCATACGCTCACGATTGACATTTCATTTGTTAAAATCTGTTCATCTGTCTAAGAAGAGTTTTCCCTGAGTGACACCCTGGCACATCCAATTATGTAAATTATATCCTATAATGTAAACATTCCGACGGAGAGAGATGGCCGGGCATCGATTTCGTCTGATTCGGTAAATGATCACAGAAAGAGACGCATTCAGGTTAATGCGACGAAGAAATGGTACTACCTGATTTTTGCTCAAAGTGTGGTAATGGTGTCGTCACATGGATGGGGAAAATTCCGCCATTAGGATTGAATACACTTTATTGCATGGTATCCATTTTTTTCTGGACGAATAACTCCTGCCCATAAATTCACAGCGAGTTCAATGACTGCTACATTTTAACAACGAAGTGAGAACGAACATACGACCGACATTGCACTTCAAGCGTGCATAGGAATCCAATAAATGTGCAGGAAAAATTCAATGATGATGTAAGGAACGAAATGTGTAGGTGACCCTCAGTCCAATTTCTCTTAATTTCCAATGAAGAGATTTTGTCAGGAACAGGGCCAGCTTTAAGGTGACATCACACGCAATGATTTTGCTCAGATGCCAAGGTATGACTGCCCCACATAAATGAATTTGCTATGAGAGGGTTATTAGATGCTATGAGATTACCCTGTGAGTTTCCAGGGATAAATTTTAACTACTGGAGTACTTTTGTCACTGGTTGGGACTTCATCAAAGTGGGTTAGAGCATGTTGGTGAAGTGGAAAATGTGACAGACGTTTGTTGGTTGCAAAAAATTGCTGGTAAGAAAGCAAGGAAAAGGTTTCGAAGTCTACACTCTTAGAAAATTCCGAGCGTTTGCGGAGTAAGAAGTGAGCACACCGTGAGCTTTTCGAATTTACTCTCTTATTACTCACCAAATGCTCCCTCACCGCTCGCATTGAAGTGAACACCTTGAAGTTCTTCGCCAGGCCCCTAGATGGCGGTAAGGGTCTTTATTTTACTCTCTTTTTTGAGAAAAATCGCTCCCCTTTTTCTAAGAGTGTATATCTTCCGAGGGAAAGGGAAAGAAGATCTCCATCGTTTCCTTGCTCTTCTGAGGATGAATTTGACACCTTCTTAAAAATACTGACACTCGCTGGAAACAAAATCAAAAGAATTGATAGAGTCATGCCGGAAGCGCCACGTTACCTGTCCATACCAACCAATCAGGAGGCATATTGCAGTCTGAGTCGCTGATAGACTGAAATTGCACAAGCTCACTTGGGAACCGTCATTTGAGAGGAAAACCCTAGCGTGTGATAACGCCATTAGGCATATGCCACACGTGCCCCCGCATTTAGCGCGAAGTCACCAGGCACTCCCAAAACGTGTCTGAATGAACCAATGCGTGCGTGTGGCGGGGAGAGGGTGGGAGGGTTGAGGAAGGGGAGGGTTGAGGAAGGGGAGGCTTTGGGAGTCACTTTGCATAAGTTGATGAAGTAGCTAGCGCCGGCCTTGAATAGGAGTGATGAACAGGACGAATACGATGATGTAAGCTGCAACAGCTTGAAATAACTATGAGAAACAATGTAGAAAAATTCAGATAACAGCAAAGAGGAGGATTTTGGCATGCCAATATGATGCAAGCTTACCGAGAGAAATACTCTCTTGTCGACAGCGAAGAAGTCCCAAGCGGAGGGCTCCATGGGAGAACAGGCAAGAGACGAAAGGAACAATTGAAGTAGTTTCCTCGAGTGTCCGTCCAGGTCATTCATTTCCAACCGCCTTGCGAGTTGGGTGGACTTTTTGGCCTGACATTAAAAAAATGATATATTAATAGAATGGTCAACGTTGAGGATTAAAAATGTTTGTGATTTCTGAGTCCTCGCGAAATAAAATTTCCCGAATTTACTTGCATTGATACATATGCAGATAACCTCCAAACGAAGCATTTGTCTAGACTCTGCAATTGCCTTGAGAGTAAAATTTCAACTCACCTTGTTCTTCACGCTTTGTCCAAACGAAACCACTGCGTAGAGAAGGCTGAAGGTCATGACTGTGTCGAATCCGCATATCTGAAGGCTGATGAAAATTCCTCTAATGATCATCATCATGACGTTCGAGGTGAAGAACATGAAACAGTATGCCGGCAAAGCTAGTAGGTAGACACTGAAAGCCTCTGAGAGACCATCGATGAACTTGAAGTGGAGCTTCACCAGAGGGACTATCTCGGGAAAGTCGGAATCTTGGAACCCCTTATTCACCTTGGTGAACTTTTCAGCCGCGAATTGTAGTAGAAAGAGGAGGAGAAGAATTGGTGCTACCATGAGTCGCATGGCAATCATCATGAACACGGTCTGATATATTGCTGACCAACCCGAATTTTCCAAATTCCGAGAGAAAATGTCAAATACGACAATTAGAATGCTGATGATGACAAAGGCGACTGCTACACCAACGGCGAAAACCTGTTGGTGTCGATTCTGTGCGGGTATTTTTTCAGAAGAGGCAATTGCTTGAATGCCTCGAGCATCTTCCAACAAAGAATTGATTATGCATTGCAAGCGGAGTTCACCCAGAGAAAGAATTAAAAGGATTCCATGGTTCCATGGTAGCGCCCAGAATTGATGCACAATTCATAATTCTCCATCACCATTTTTCTGACTGAAACTACTCATTACGAAATGGAATCATATTATTTCCTTACCTTCAGAAGAATTAGAGACCCTCATTAGTGGGTGGAGCACATCATGTAACGTTCGGATCCTTTATTACTGCATTTATAAGTTCTTCTCATGAAATATTCATGTATTAGATCCGGGGTTCTTAACCTCTTGGACCTAATACCTTCCCTTAGAGTTCACAAAGCCGCCTAGAAAAAGAAAAACTCCAAAGACCCCGGTTCATACCGCTTAGAGGTCTAAGCGAGCTGCGTGTCGGGTAGGCTAGGACAACGGTTGGAGTCGTGCTGATCGAGTCGAATTCGAAAAAGTCGACCCCTAGAGGACTCCAGCGGAAAGACGGAGTGACAAAGAGACCTAGGACGTCCGCTATTACTAAATACCATGCCAATTGCGCGAAATTAAAAATATAAATTTCCAGAATTTACCGCAATTACTTAAAATCATGAAGGGATATGATCTGATGGAGAATGTTTTGTACTCCACCATTAGCTGAATGAATTTTGTCTTTTGATTTTCATTGAAGAAGACATTTTGTTTAGGTTAGAATTAGCGTCAGTCAGTCACGATCGTCTATATATATTAATCTATGTGGCTTAGAAGGAGAAGAGCGAAACTGCGTACACAGATAATTACAACTATAAAAATTTTTTTAAATTGATTGTAACATCTGTTGCCAAACATTTGCCGCAATCTATAGGTACTTCTTTGAAAGTCTATGATGGAGGATTCTATCTGACATCAACGCTATCTCCTAATAGCCTGTTGACTAAAATTAGCACGAAATTCAGTGAATCTTAATGTACATCTATCCAAAACAGGAATGTGGATTATTCATCCATGTTCATGCTTTATTTTGTTATTCTGCCTGATTCATAAGAGATCATATTACACTTTCAAGTTCATGTTCAATTCTGCAAGTTATTTTAGTTTGTTTCAATCCTAGGGAGATAAGACTTACAAAAAGTGGTCATTTCAGCCTTTTTGGGGGAATTTACGAAAAATTAACAGATACACACATTGTAAATATGTGGAAATCTATGTGTTAGTCAAATTTGAATTCCATGTGGATTTGTTCGTCATCATTTCCTTTTTCATAGAAAATTTCAGATTGAACCACTTGAGGACGGATGACTTTCCATGAACGCTTTGTGGGATCTGCTGCCAGTGGGCGACCAGTCTCAGCTCCATTTCATGCATCGTCGCAGGAGGGTCCAAACAATGATCTCGGAAGCGACGGCCAAGGTTGTCCCACAGATGCTCAATCGAGAAATATCCTAAGTGCGTTTCTGCCAAGGTAGGGTGGACACGTCGACACCCTGCAGGAAGTTGGAGGTGACCATACCATGACGCTGCCTCCACCATAACGGCCATGCTCTGAAATGCAAGCTTCCAGAATCCACGTGTCGAAGCGAATCGGTCTCAGAAATTTGCATCTTCAAATCCCGGTTATCCTTCATGCGATGATAGCAGATGTGAAAAAAAATTTATATGGAGGAAGTTGGCAGTTTATTTCAATGCTTTTGTTCTGTATTCCGCACTCAATGTAGCATAGAGAGTCCTACATGAGGTAACTGCAATCGTGTAAATATTTTTTCCTGAATTGGGAGAAGTGTATAGACAGGGTTTTCTGAGTCATTTCATCACCTTCACGCCTCTTCCTCCTAAGTATACAGGAAACCATGTCAACCCTGCAAACCTGTTGGGAAACTGTAGTCAGTATCTGAGAAATTTAGCGCGACTGTTGACGTTTCTGTTGGGAAACCTAGATGCAATCCCAAAAATCGTGAACTGCTTCTGTAAATTCGTTCAAAAGCGAACTTTTGAGCATGTCTCAATCATGCAAGCATCATGCAAGCTGTCACCGAAGGGTTATGTTTGTAAGCATTTCATGAGAGACAACCTAAGGCAATCACTTGTATCATTTTTCAGATGATGATTTTGTCCCTTAGTCCTATTTTTCATTTTTTCCAAATTCTCCTCTCTGCCAGAGAATGAAAAGAATTAATGGTGACGGTATCGAATGATTTATTCAACTCCATTCTATCAACGAAAATGATGATGGCCATAATTATCCTTAAATAGCGTGAACTGGATAGAAAAGAATATGGGGAACTTTGGAAAAAGAAACAAGAAAAAAACAAGATTTCATGAATAGGTAATTCACGCGTTACAGAGAATCATGAAAGAGCGGTCCACGGTGCTGTCTTTCATGTGTTCTATATTGGATTCGGAGTCTGGAACTGAAAAAGAACGAACAAATATGTTGCCACCGCTCCAAACACCTGTAAGAGTCATATCAAGCATTAAAATACAACGATCCGCTGCTTGATGCATGGACTCCCTCTCAACTCACCGAGAGGAAAAGGTGCTTGTCGACAGTGAAGAAGTCGCACGCGGAGACCTCGACTGGCGAAGATGCCAAGGATGACAAGAACAGTTGAAGTTGATGCCTTGAGAATTCGTTCAGACATTTCACATCCACGCGCCTCGCGAATTTGGCCGTCTTCATCGCCTGTCCAGAAAGAAAAGCTTGCACTCCTTCCGACGTGCTTAAATATTCATTTCCTTCTTTTCCTGAACGATGTCATAGGTTTACTGTTGGAAGGGTTCTCGCGGGGAAGCAAATACAATGGAAATGGCTTTCACCCTTTTCCTCTGTACGTCAGTAGGGGATTAATCAGGACAAAAAAAATGTGAGTGCAAGAAAACGTAAGCAACTCCATTTTTGCGATGATAATTTCGGTGTGACACTGTTTACCTCGGAAGAACCTAGCATGCATTGTTTCTAAACACTTCATAATTCCAAAGTGACGATACAGGTATTTTTAAAGGTATTTCCAGGATACTAAATTACGATACATGTATTAATGCACATGCAAAGGGGGATCATTTTGCTCTTCATCGTTCCAGGATATATTGAGCATGAATAAAATTGATGGCAATGGAATAAAGTTCCAACAAGTACAACAATTCAAATTTACCACGAATACGAAAATTATGCTTACTGTGTTTTTGACGTTCTGCACCCAGGTAACCACGGCGTACAATACACTGATGCTTAGGAATGTCTGGAATCCATATAATTGGAGTCCCGGGACGAGACCTATCATGACGAAGGTGATGGCGATCCAGACGAGGTACATCAGGCAAAACGAGGGTATGACCAGCAAAATAACGCCGTAAGCCTCTGAAACCACATCAATGAACTCTCCCAACATAATGTGGAGTTTCATCAGAGGAACAACGTCGGGTTCAGAATCCTGGAACCTATTGTTCACCTCGGTGAGGTTCTTCCTCACAAATTGCAGCAAGTAGAGGAATAACAGAATCGGAAGAACCATGAACCGAATGTAAGTCAGATCTACCATGGCGAAATATGCCACCGTCCAAATCGGATTCTGCCAGTTCTGAGTGTCGTTCCCAAATGCAACCGTGAGAATGCAGATCACGCCAAAAATAGCAGCTGAACAGACGGAAAATACGAGCAGGTGTTGTCGGTGAGTCGGAAGCTTCAAAGACAAAGCATAGGCCTGGATCTCTCGCGCTCTTTCCGACAAGGACGCAAATCTGCGTTGCAGTCGCAGGTCACACAAAATGAGGATCAAGACGAAAGCCAATGAAACCATCCCGACGACTTCGAAAAACGCATTGTAGAAACCGAACTGCTTCATTAAGAAAACCTGATGCAAACTGACGATGGTGCATATAGTGATGCCGAACTGAGAGGCGGTGACGAAGCCACTATATATTCGAACCCAGGGATTGAATCTGGACGACCCAATCCCGAACCCGGTGACACTCAGGAATCCCCTCATGATCCTCTCTCCTCCGATCATCGGGAGATCCATCTTCACGATCCCAGCTCTCTCACGGAACGTCGTCAAATGGGGAGGACCATATTTTGCACTAATTGGAATGCGTTGGTTCTGTTTCCTCCCCACAATCGAAGTATAAACGATTTTCCTGCAGTGACGCTCATGTCCTGTAATTGACGTTTTACAATATATAGGACAATAATTGCAAATAATTGACTCATTGGGACGGGTGGGGCACGCGACATGCCACATTTGCAGCCATATTTCTTGCTTATTACGCCTTCGAGGTCAGACCCATCACATTCTATGTACCTATTAGAATCGACGGGAAATATGTTTGCACTGCAGTCTTGCTCTTTCTTCCGAGCCACCTTAACGACCAACTGCTATATGAACTCAATAATACGCATGAAAATTACTTGTGATTCCGTGTGGCTCTTCCAATTTCCGTTAGGACAGTAGATCGACATGGTCTAGATCAACTACGTTCCCACGTTTGACGTGTTTTAAGAGCATTGAATCTCATCAACTTTAAAACCGATTGACCGTTACTCCTTATTCTTCATTTCCAGAATGTCAACATAAACCATAACCTACGAAAGCACATTCTTCGCTTAAAGCAGGATTCATCAGATGATTCTTCATGTAGCTTCAGCTCTTCACACTCATATTCTCTAAACCTTAGTCACTCTGAACGGCAGAACTGAGAAAACAGGGTTTGTTAGTCATGAAATTACAAAATCTAGTTATTCATAGTAATTAATATTCCTGATCAGGGTATCTTGAATGTGATATAAGCAGTACAGTAAAGTGAACAGCTGTTACGCATTTTTTTAAGCATATTTTTGTTTCTGTACTCTGTCATGAATCCAGTGCGGCTTTCACAATTAAATAAATAGATAATGGAGAGGGTGCCATTATTATTTGTATGCCTTCAGTTGGCCCATTCAGGTCCTCAGATTATAGTCCATTGACACCTTAACATCAATTGGGAAAAACTAAAATACTCAAATGCTTAAAGAGTTCGCCGAGAATGAAGGTGACGTAAGCCGCTACGAATGTTCGCGTTATTCGGCAATTTTAAAATCCTGCATTATCAGAGATGGATCGCCGCGAGGAAACTGCAATTACTTTGCTGATCGGTGTGAAGGCAAATAGCGAAGATCTGACGAATCGCGCCGTATCACATCATGGATGCTAGAAATCCTTCGATTCATGGCGGCAAGCGTGGGTCATTGTGTTCGGCGAAGCCGTCGTCTCCTAACTTGTACCACGGCAACTATCGTTTCCTCGTCCATCCTGGAGATGGAGGAACGAGTGCGAATCTCCGATTTTCCGTGAAAGCTCTTTCCCCCACCATTTCCTGAAGCCGATCTGTAAATTTCCTGTGCCTAAAGAACATCATCCGATGACTAGGAAGATGGAAATGTAAGCCCCCAGCTTACTGGTCATAATTCTCAAAGGCTACTTAGACTTAGTAGCCCTTTGGGAAAATGACCCTATATCTCGAAGCGTTTGGCTTGTAGAGTTATCACGCAAAGAGGAACACCCATTTGTGGCTCGGTCTAGCAAGCGTTAGGGTCTCCCACGCTATATGTTCATCCGTCAGTCGTTCTCTCCATAGATCATATCGGCAGGTTTCCTTCACGGAGAAACCTGCTACCTGCAGTCGCGCCCTTCAGCATGTCCGCCTGGATGACTGATCGTACAGGCGATGGCGGGTGCATTCGTAACAGGATCACCACGGCACTCACCTTGAGGTTCATCCGAGTGAAGGCATTCCTGTGGGGGTCGAACCGTGCAAGAACTCGGGGAGATAGCTGTTGTGCTCCTCCTCGTCGCCGCACTCAAAACCGTCCAAGTTGACGAACGTCTTAATGTCACCCAGCAGCCACGAAGAACCTCATCAGTCACCAGAAGCGACTCCGCGTTCTCGGGCCTCAAAATGACAAACACGCTCGGTGCCTCGACCTCCCCTGGCACCCGTACTAAAGACTTCTTCCATCAGGTCGCCATCGCTTAGCACGCAGCCGACTGGGATCCTCTGATGAGTCCATCCTGGTCGCAGGGTCGGGGTTGGACAAGTCCCCGAGGGCGCGGCCTAGGCTATGGGAGGACTCCTTGAGATCCCCGGTCTGGGATATTGAACATTGACATTTGATTGGAATGCGTTACGCAAATGTCGATACCGCCACAAATTTTCATTATTATTCCTGCTATATTAATAATGCAGAGGAGTTTCTCATGAATTCATGTGCTTGTCACAAGAGACCAAAACACGATCGCATTCATGACCATATTCATCACTTGATGGCAATTAAACAAGCTGCTGTTTCACCCACTGTTTTTTTTTATCCATACCTAATTTCAGCATTGAAAGTGCAACTATTGAAGGGATTTAAAACCGCATACGGGATGCACTTAAAAAATGCACAACCCAATCGGGAAAGCGAGCCAACATGAACAGTTAAATCGATTGAACAAGGACCCGGCCCGACAATAAAAAATTATCGTGATGGAATACGGATGTGGATATGAAAAAGTAGTTCTGGAATCGATTGCGGGCTTCGCACTGGCAGTTGCACCCGTGAAAAGGGCATCATGCTTTCCATTCGCTCCCGAAATATTTGGTCATCTCCAGCATGGATTATCCCATCGAAGGAGATAGGATCATCCTAGGATCATCCGTTCTATCATGGACGATTTTATCTTTGGCTCCTCGAGCAGCTACCACATTATTTTCATTTTCTTCATCTCCGTCAATTTTCTATCTCAGGTTTTTCATTTTGATCCAGGCTCTGGGCGATCTGCGTCTGCAACGAAGGATCCCTTCTCTGTTGAAAGATGCCCATTGCAACCAGGCACTTGCTTCATCTATGAAAATACCGACAGTGAATCGACGTCCTCATCTGTTTTCCACTGTTGTAGTAATTCTCTTCCTCGTCATTAGCATACTAACGGTCGTATTCGAAAATTTCTGAATCGGCAGGATTTGGGTTGGACGGTGATGAGCAATGCTCAAGGCGTCGCGATTTACTTGCGATTCATGGTGGCACCCATTCCTCTCCCGTTTTTTCTGTTACAATTCGTAGTCGAAAATTTCACCTAGGTGAACTTTTCAGGATTCCGACGTTCCAGGAGTTCGACACTCCCGATGTGGTCCCTCTGGTGAAGCTCCACTACAAGTTGGCCGAGTTCGTCGATGGACTCTCAGAGGTTTTCAATGTGCAACTGTTGACGTTAAACTATTTTGCTTCATGTTCTACACCAAGAACGCCCTTATCGCAGTCTTCGAGGGCATTTCCTTTGATCTTCGGATTTCCGGATTCAAAACGGCCCTTGGCTTCGTCCTCATATTCACAGTCGTATTACGGAGAGAAAACGTCTGTGAATAGTTCCTGATCCGCACTTAATTCTCACTATTGCGGAAGCGACTGCGAAAGAGCGAAATGTCATTCCTCGCTAGAGCCTTCACAGAACTCCATGAAGCCCATTTATTTCACGCAATGCTTTCTCAATTGTAAATAGAAAAATTGTAAACCATCCAGGGGTGAGATCATAGTTCGACCACCTGTATGAAGTAGACAAATAATAAAAAAAAACCCTAGGTGCAGAAAAAATCCTCCGACGATTGGATAAAAATGTGAGGCTTTAATAAATATTTACTGCTCAAATTGTTGACATATTACTGTATCCCAATTTTCATTACTCTGTGCGAACAGAAAGGAGACGATAAGATATGTAGTCACTGCCGCACACACCTATGAAAAGGGGAACATCATACATTTCCACCGTTGACAAAAGCAATGGTTTTCCCACGTACATTGAAACGAAACTCACCGAGATGAACAAGTGCTTGTCGACCGTGAAGAAGTCTCAGGCAGACAGCTCGATGGGGGAGCATGTCAGGGATGCCACAAGCAACTGCAGTTGATGTCTTGAACGAGAGTCCGGTTCTTTCGGTTGCAATTGACTTGCGATTTGGCTTGTCGTCTTCGCCTGACGCATAGGATGCTTACTTCTGTCAATTACGATGGGGAGGCCAAGGAAATCGGGACATGAGATGAACCAAACAAAACCGAGAATCTCCCAGTTTCATTTGACTGCCCCTCGTACATATTTTACGCTGCACGATGGGCATTTGTTCTCACATCGATATTTTTTTTTTTCCTGGAGATAATAATCGCGTCATCTTTCAAACATGAAATTTTCGTTCATCTCCTCAAAGTTGTAGATCGCTATTTTCAGCATGTAATGCAGGAGAAGCAACGGAGAAGCGGTAAATCGAATCCAATTCATGCCTAGCACTACACGATATGCCACATTCCGAATCGGATCCTGCCAGTTCAAGTGCAAATCTATGTACACAATCTCGAGTGAGGTGATGATGACGAAAATAACAATAATGAAAATGAGAACACTGACGGAATACAAGAGCTGGAGTTGCTTTTGGACTTCCGGTTTCAGAGATTTAGCAAATTTCTGGATTTCTCGAGCTTCTTCTAATAAAGAATTAAATCGTCGCTGCAGCCGCAGGTCTACCAGAATGTTGATTAGGGTGAGAGTATAAGTAAACAGTGGGACGATAACTGAGAAAACTTTGTAGAAACTCATAGCGACACCGTGAGTGATTCCATTTGAGTTGAGATATCGAATGGAATCGATCATGATACACAGGGTGACGCCGAGCTGGAGAACAGTGACAAAGCAGCTGTAAAGTCGAAACCAGGAATTCCCTCTGGATGATGCCATGACGAATCCAATGACACTCAGGAATCCTCGCATGATCCTCTCTCCTCCGAATACAGGGAGATCCGTCCTGGTACTCCGAGATGTAACGTAAAAGGGCGTCGAATGAAGAGAGACGCCCCTCACCAGCATTTCCAAGCAACTGCTTTCCATTCGATACATATAATCGATGATGCACCATTTTCTTATTTGGAACGGATTATCATGAATGAACTGTTGTGCTTTCAGTGCCAGTGTGAGTCTCTACTCCCTCATTAAAATTACACTCGCCTTATCGCCAAAGCAGCGCCATTCGGCCCTCATTCTCACTCATGAATGCGACAACTGAACTCTAATTGTACATCGATCGAAAGTGTGAAAAGGGGCTTTCTGCTCCCATTGGGGCCGCCAATAGCGAAATCCCTTGTCCTATGTGTCAGCCACATTCACCGATAATGTCCTCGTGCGAAATCCGTTCTCTTCCTCCTCCCTCGACGTAAATTACGTTCCTAAAACAATGCCACTCAAGAATGCCTTCCATGATACTCTCTCTCCTCCGATCACTGGGAGGTCCATCAGTGAGTTCCTCAAAAAGAAAGTCCAATAAGGCCCACTTTGCTCTTTTCAGGATATGTCGTACCCCTGGCCTGTCCATGCAAGGATTCGTAGTATATGTTACACCTTTTACCCAGATAGAGGCCTAGTTGTTCTCACATGTGCTCCATTTGTTTATTTATTCCCTTTTCAAGGCCACCTTTCCATCAACGCCAAACCATCGATACCTCAACTTCATCCAATTCCAAAGCAATGACTAAAACTAACGGCATATCTATTATGACATGAAGAGGCTGTCAGCTCCGAATGAGACTGCTGTTACACGTAGTAAAATCCTTCCGTCTACATGGCAGAGGCATGCATTATGAATTTCCTCACGTCATTCCTCCTCTCCCTCTTTCGTCACTTCACTACGCAAGACAATATTTTGGCAAGGAAATGGTCCTTAAGCAACAGTTATGGATATGTGTGCAAGAAGCATACATCGACAGTCCAAGTTGTTTTTTTACCTACTTAACGCATGTATCGACGATACTACATCGTCATTGTAGGGGAAATCCTCCCATAATGAGGCATAACATACGAATCATGAAGGAGAAACTGACAGGAACAGACGCAAGAAGTTTGTACAGAATAGTCCACTTCTCTGGTTTTTCCTCTTTGTTGCAGGTTTTTTGTTCTGATTGAATGCCTCGTTGTCACTGAAGTGACAAAAGTGTGAAAGCTTCATGATTAGACTGAACTTGTACTCTATCATAGCAATGAATTGTCTAGCAAATGACCTGTTGACTATTACCTATTGACTATTACCACTTTTGTTATGGCTATTCTATAATACCTAAAAGGTGTTGAGCCCAAGATACACCCACAGTTCATCCTTTGTTACTGGCACCTAGTTTCTTTCTCTTGAAGCAGCCCGCTGAGCTAAGCCAACCAATTTATTTCTCTCACTATTGTATTCATGATATCATCGTCGACATAGAATCGTAGTTATTCAAATGTATCAGAGTTGTTATTCATATTCACCCGAAGCCCTTGCTTCCCTGTGAAAGGAAAGCGTGGTGGAGAATGTTGCAATATTTTGATCAGCAGGGCGTCACACACGCTCTGTCCCATCAACCTCTTAGCTGCTCCCTAAGTAATTATCAGAACTTCCTGAATTCGACGACTCAGACAACATGTTGACAGACTTGCTCTCATCACCCCTTTTAACATCCACTTAAAGGCCACGAAAGCATTAGGAACCTAATTTTAATGCTGAAAAAATGTTTCCAATCTCAACAAGAAACTCTAAAAAATTATTGTAAGTATTGTAAGTAAAAAGTATTGATGTTGCTATCAGGAATGTGTATGAAATTGTCAGTAAAAAAAAACTAATTCTCGAAGATTAGCAATTGTGCAAATGCAGTTCGAGCGCCAAGAATGCTTCGCTTAGAATGCGATGGACTTGCATTATCTGCCATGTTCCTCTATATACAAGTGTATTTCGGTCGATGTGTATTCACATCGACCCAACACGATCAGTATTTACTTCAGTGCGGTGTCTCTCGGTGGATTTAATAGATATAGAATTTCATTGGTTCAATAGATATCGCCTGCATTCATGCAAAGGAAAATATCGGATTTATTAGGTTGTTTCACATGAAATGTCCGATTTTTCTCTATACAGGCAGTCCCTGACTTACGACTCTCCAACTTACGACACTTTGACTTAGGACGCTCTAAGCCTAGGGCTGAAGGAGTCATTGACATGTAGGCCTGAGACCTCCCCCGTATTACCGTCATATGTATGCCTGTACAATATGATGTCTTCAAAAGAAATGAGACTACTTTTTTTGTATGATTTCAAATTGGGGCACAACGCAGCTGTAGCCGCGAGTAACATCGACTTGGCGTTCGGGAAAGGGACTGCTAACCAGCGGACTATTCGGCGGTGGTTCGAAAAATTTCGATCTGGAGACTTGAATCTCGTCATGTCAATGACTCCTTCAGCCCTAGGCTTAGAGCGTCCTAAGTCAAAGTGTCGTAAGTTGGAGAGTCGTAAGTCAGGGACTGCCTGTATAGAGAAAAATCGGACATTTCATGTGGAACAACCTAATTAATAAGAACATCTCAATACAAAGTCCCAAGGAGTTGGTGAGGACGAGGACCACGAATTCAGAAAACGTATTCTTTACGTCAGGCGACATTCACAAACCAACTTATTTATTTTACGTTAGGCGAAAAAGTCCGCCAAACTCGCTAGGAGGTTGGAACTGAATGACCTGGACTCGAGGGGAAGACTTCAATTGTTCTTGTCATCTCTCACTTGTTCCCCCGTGGAGCTGTCCGCTTTGGGACTTTCTCACCGTTGACAAGCGCCTCTTCCTCTCGGTTCTTTTTGCTATTTGTCCGAATGCGGAAGTTCAACCGTTTGCAGAAGATTATTCTATAACTTTTTTTTTCCTGCATTCTTCCTCGTTAGTTTTTTTTTGCAGCGGTGGCAGCGTATGTTTTCGTCCTCGTCCAGTTCGTTGTTCCTGCTAATGCGAGTACGAGTCCTGCTACTACCTGCCCATAGTAAAGATACAAGTCAAATATTTCTGAATTTCATCACCATGGAATAAAAATAATTTGATTCTTCGAGAACTCTTTCTCGCGTTCGTCTACTCCTTCTCCTGTGTTGGAGTGCTGTCGTCTTCAATCTCGTTCTGATTATTGACCTGGAATATTTCATCCAGAAGATGTCTTAGCATGCAATGAAGTGCACCGAATTTCAGTCGATAGATTGCCTCATGTCAGGGAATATTTCATTCCGGCACTTTGCCTAAGGAAAGACACGGGAAGCATCTTTTCTCCGATTTCTGGTCATGAATCTCCAAACCGTGCCCATCCATCGAATTATATCTCGATATGATACATTTTGGGAGGCTGATTTACAGTTTCGAATGTTATCTCGGAAAATCATCTTCAGCTTTCGTTGCGACTGGCATAGTGGTGCAATTATTCAGGGTACGTTAGAAAAGGAGATACTTCGATAGAATGCAGTTTGGCCATGACGGAAATGAAGAAATAAACCATGACGAACAGGAAATGCTAAGAAGATGGTACAATTTCTTTCATCCCCTTCCGGTCGTATCAACAATGCGTCATTCTAGGAGTCTTAAGTCCTCTTTCTCAAGTGCCGTTTCTTTAACTTGATCGTAATGGTCTCCTCTTCTTGCTGCCTGTTCCTCACATGGTGCCTCCCGAAATTTGCCGAAAGTGCTTTAATCCAGGGCCTTCGCATTCGTGGATTAAACATTGCCATTTGCTTTTGTTTTCTCTGTGGCGTTTCAACCTGGGGACAGACCGTCATGAACAAGATGATAAAGCTAATAAGCATGTCAATTAGCAATAAATATTTGAGTTTAGTGTTGTTTAACTTCTATGGCTTCTACCGTTCCGATTGACGAACCTCGTTCGTGAAGACTTGGATGCGTTGGAAGCGTAACGTTCATTGTTCAATTCAAGTCTCAATTTTGTCAATTTTGGCCACCTGGCATTATATCTGAACCAATTGCGCAAAATGTGCAATTATTGTAGTTTCAGGTCGGAATCACGAAATGTCAGGAAATGCCCGTTTAGTCGACCACGGTCGCTAACACGTGTGACGTAACAAGCGATCAATATTTATTGGTCACCTGTCCCGCTCCAGATTCGAGGGTTACGGCAGGTTCGCCAGACAGAAATTCTGGAGAAATGGAAACCCTCGTGATCTTTCCAAGTAAATTACTTAACTTTATTAAAATAAAGACAATAATGAAATATAAAAAAAGGAAAACACAGTTCTTACGAAGTGGACTCATCTGCGTACATCAGCCAATGCAATGGGCATAAAACAGGAGGCTTCGTATCTAAGGAATTTTTAATTGTAGTGGGATGCATTCCCCCATTGCTTAGATTGGTTTGGGTGGGACGGGCACCATTGGTATTTCCTTTTCACTATCTATCTATATATGTATATATACAATTTTTTTAAATTTTCCTTGTCAAATAATTCATCCTTGAAGAGGTTAAAGAATTAGGAAATATAAGAAATGGAGCTTTCACGTGATGTTTTGTGCCTGCGCAATGCACCAAATGATGGTGTCATTGCTGGACTCAGCTAATAAAAAAGAAACAAATGCCTCTCCATTCATGTACCTCCGGTTTTCACCGGATGGAATCTTGCATAATCTTATTTAACGATCGGTAAAAAAAATACACTGATACAGTTGAGGTCCAATTGACGTCTCAGTTAAATTTTTGCTTCAGATGCTCATTTTACCTCATCCATGCAAGTTAATTAAACTAATTCGGCTATGTTTATTACAGTCCTTCCATTTGCTTCATTCATCAATGAGCATCGGATCTTTTCCGGTACAACGAAGCAATCTGTGCAGCCCAGTCCCAGGTCTCTGCAACTGTTAAAGCTGTTGGGTGCATTGAACCACAAAGACTGGTTTGAAAATGTTTAGCGTCCTAGCGACTGGACCTAAGAATCCCCAAAAACTGCAACATGCATGCATAATGTTGATAATTACAAATGAGCAGAATAGCTTCTCTAACCTCCTAATCATATTTACTCACGACACCTCGTGCGTGTGACGTAACAAGCGATCAATATTAATTGGTCACCTGTCCCGTTCCAGAATCGAGGGTTAAGGCAGGTCCGCCAGACAGAAATTCTGGAGAAATGGGAACCCTCGTGATCTTTCCAAGTAAATTACTTAACTTTATTAAAATAAAGACAATAATGAAATATAAAAAAAAGGATAACACAGTTCTTCACAGTACTTGTTAAAGAATTTAATTTATTACTTAATATTGGATGGGAGAAGGATCCGACTGGGGAAAACTCTACGGGAACCCGAAGGTTGTTTACCTTACTGTTCTCTCTCTAACTCTAACTCGGGCCACACTACATCCCGCAACCAAGGGACAGGGCTAACCTTTACGCTGGTAGGTTGTCCTGGAGTCAGCTCCGGATATGGTAAGGTCACAATGGTGCCTTCCAAATAGCGACTGACTCCAGGATCCAAGTCTCCAGCTAATATCCCCGGTTCCTCTGGGAGGAGCTAGGGTACCTTCCTCCAAAATCCGAGGTTCGGATTGGATATTCAACTTGGCCCCCTTTTGTCCATTGGCTACCCTTTCGGTGTTGGCCTCGACGTAATTTATTTAAAGTCACCATGATGATGTGACTTGCTCATTATCTTAATGGGTTTGGTTTTATGTGTTTGCCCCAGTTGGTTACAGTTGTCCCATCCTCCTTTTGACAATATTTCATTATTCTTACTTCATACTGAGTATTAGACAAAATCAGGTATTTTTCCTTAATTCCTTATAATATGGTCAGTAATTAAGTCATCAAATCAGATTGAAAGAATCAAAACACTTTCCTTTAATATGCAATATTACGATTAACAATATACCACATGAAAGCCAATTTCCACCGACGATTGGATAAACATGTGAAGCTCTAATACATAATTACTGCTCAAATTGTTTGCATTACTACTGAATTGGAATTTTAAGTACTATTCACAAACTGAATGAAGACGATGAGATATGTAGCCACTGCTGCAAACACCTATGAAAAGGGGAGCATCACACATTACATCGCCGTCACCAAAAGGTAACCACTGGTTTTAGCATGTACATTGAAACAAAACTCACCGAGAGTAAGAGGCGCTTGTCGACCGTGAAGAAGTCGCACGCCGACAGCTCGATGGGGGAGCATGTCAGGGATGCCACAAACAACTGCAGTTCATGTCTTGAACGCGAGTCCAGGTCTTTCAGTTGTACTTGATTTGCGATTTGGCATGTCCTCTTCGCCTAAAGCGAAAGAGATTCTGTACTACTGTGATGATGTCATTTGAATGAGGAATCGACATATTGATTCCACATTTACATATCAATTAAAAATAGAAATCCAAGACTCTTTCAGTGATAGCTCTTATCCATCCCATCTACTTTCCATGTTCATTACTCGCTTCTCGCAGGTGAATTTCTCCATAGGATGCCTACTTCTGACAATTATGGGGGGCACTCAAATGAAAACGGGACATGATATGAATCACATAAAACAGAGAATCTCCCGTTTTTATTTGACTGCCCTCGTACACTTGCGGAAAAAAACTTTTAGAATCCTATGAGATTTTTGAAACATGAAAATCTTAAAGGAATATTATAAGAATGCTAAAGGATTCTTATAGGATCCTATAAGGAACCTATGAAATTTTTATGTTGTAAAAATCGTATAGGATCCTATAGGATTTTTCCGTAAGGGTAAATATTTCACGCTTCACGATGGCCATTAGCTCTCATAAGACTGTAGCAAAAGAGCGAAAGCACTAATTTGTCCCACATCAATACCTTTTTTTTCCTGGAGATTATAATCTGGTTATCGTACATACATGGAAACGTGATCAGATATCCTCAAAAACAACCAGCGTAAGTTGGAAATAAGGTACAGATCGGATAATAATACATTAATTAATAACAATTTTCAAGATACACGCAACATGAATTGACACATCGATTGTCATTAAACAGCATATCGCCATTCACCTTACCTCGTTTTTAACCGTCTGTCCCCAAGAAGTCACGGCGTAGAGAAGACCGGATCCAAAGATAATGCCAGATCCCTGTATCACAACGCTGGAGGTGAATCCAACTTCAACGAAGGTAACGATGCACCAGGCGAAGTATATTATGCAACCCGAGTACGCGAAAACCATAAAAACTCCGAAGGACTCCGAGATGCTGCCGATGAAGGCCCTGAGCATGCAGTGGAGCTTCACGAGACGGGCGACGTCAGGATTTTCGGAAAATTGGAAATTTCTGTTCATCTCCTCGAAGTTGTAGGTCGCTATTTTCAGCATGTAAATCAGAAGAAGCAAAGGAGTAGCTGTGAATCGAATCCAATTCATGCCTAGCACTACACGATATGCCACATTCCAAATCGGATCCTGCCAGTTCAAGTACAAATTTATGGATACCATCTCGAATGAGCTGATGATGACGAAAATGACAACAACGAAGATGACAACACTGACGGAATGCAAGTTCAGGTGTCGCTTTGGGACTTCTGGTTCGTGAAATTCAGCAAATTTCTGGATTTCTCGAGCTTCTTCCAACAAAGATTTAAATCGCCGCTGCAGCCGCAGGTCTGCCAGAACAGTGATGAGGGTGAGAGTATGAGTAAGCAGTGGGACGACGACTGAGAAAACCTCATAGAACCTCGTAGCGGCACCGTGGGTGATTGGATTTGAGTAGAGATGTCGAATAGAATCAACCACGAAACAAAGGGCGACGCCGAGCTGGAGGACGGTGACGAAGCAGCTGTAAAGTCGAACCCAGGGATTCCATCCGGATGATGCCATCCCGAATCCAATGACACTCAGGAATCCTCGCATGATCCTCTCTCCTCCGAATACCGGGAGATCCATCCTGGTACTCCGAAGTGTTTTGTAAAAGAGTGTCGAATGAAAAGAGAAGCCACTCCGCAGCATTTTAAAGCAGCTGCTTTCCATTCCATACACGCAATCGATGCCGCACCATTTTCTTATTCACGCATGGAACGTGTTATCGTGAATGATTACTGCTCTGCTTTCAGTGGCAAAGTGCGTCCCTACTCCCTCATTAAAATTACACTCGCCTTATCGCCAAAGCTGCGCCATTCGTCGCTCACTCTCACTCATGAATGCGAAGACAGGACACTAATTGTGCATCCATTAGAAATGTGAAAAAGAGGTTTTCAGCTCCAAATGAGACCGCCAATAGCGATATCCCTATTCCTATGTGGCAGCGACATTTACCTACGATGTCCTCCGGCCACATCCCCTCTCTTCCTCCTCCAAAGATTTCAATAACGTCTCGAAACGAATGACAATCAAAAATGCCCGCATGATCCTCTCTCCTCCGATCAGTGGGAGGTCCGTCCTGGAGTTCCTCGGAAAGACGTCCAATAAGAGTAAAGACCCCCAGTAATATTTCCAGGGAACCTGGTTCCTCTGACATACTCATGCAAGGATTCACCGTAGATGTTAAACCATTTACACGGATAGACGCCTAGTTGTTCCCCATGGGTTCCGATTGTTTCTTTATTCCCCTTTAAGTACCTTACGAAAATGTCTTATAGGATTCCTATATATTCCTAAAGGAATATATAGGAATCCCATAGGATTCCTATAGGAACCTAAAGGAATCCTATATTCCTGGACAAACTTGCTTCTTGGAAAGAAACTTCAACAGACAACGATAATTTTTATGTAATGGCAAGATCCATGCTTGGTGTCAAAACTGAATTCTTCTGAAAGAATAAATATTTAAGGAAATGACTAATCATCTCTCACAAGAGAGTTTTGTACGTCCCTAATGTCTCGCCTTGCCTCATTGTAGTAAGCGATAAACTTCGACAGGTCCTTATTTGTCATCCCCATTTTCCAGATAGAATCATGGAGTCCCATGAAGAAATATGCCCTTATTCTTTTTGAAGACCACGTACGATCCTATTCACTCCTATACAATCCACTACCGATCCGAATTCAATGACACTCAGGAATCCTCGCATGATCCTCTCTCCTCCGAATACAGGGAGATCCATCCTGTTACTCCGAAGTGTTTTGTGAAAGGGCGTCGAATGAAAAGAGACGCCCATCACCAGAATTTCCAAGCAGCTGCTTTCCATTCGATAGAAGCAATCGATGTAGCACCATTTTTTTATTCACACAGGGAACGTGTTATGTGAATGATTAATGTTGTGTTTCCAGTGCCAATGTGCGTCTCTACTCCCTCATTAAAATTACACTCGCTTCATCGCCAAAGCTGCGCCATTCGTCGCTCACTCTCACTCATGAGTGCGAAGACAGGACACTAATTGTGCATCCATTAAAAGTGTGAAAAGGAGTTTTCAGCTCCAAATGAGACCGCCAATAGCGAAATCCCTATTCCCTATGTGGCAGCGACATTCACCAAGGATGTCCTCGTGCCACATCCCTTCTCTTCCTCGTCCCTCGATGTAAATAACGTCCCTAAACCAATGGCACTCAAGAATGCCTTGCATGATACTCTCTCTCCTCCGATCACTGGGAGGTCCATCCGTGAGTTCCTTAGAAAGACGTCCAATAAGAGTAAAGGCCCACTTTTTTATTTCCAGGATACGTCATACCCCTGGCCTATGCATGCAAGGATTCGTAGTATTATGTTACACCTTTTACTCGGATAGACGCCTAGATGTTCTCACATGGGTTCCATTTCTTTATTTAGTCCATTTTCAAGGCCACACCCACCTCACCATCAACGCCAAAGCATCAATGCCTCAACTTCATCCAATCCCAAAGCAATGACTAAAACTAACGGCATATCAATAAATGACATAAAGAGGCTGTCTGCTGCGAATGAAACTGCTGTTAGTAAAATCCTTCTGTCTACATGGTGGAGACATGCATTAACAGTTTCCTCACATCATTCCCTCTCTCTCTCTTTAATTGCTTCACTACCCTGACGAAAATGTCTTATAGGATTCCTATATATTCCTTTAGGAATATACAGGGTGAGTCAAAAGTCCCCTCCACCTTTTGACCGTTCATAACTCGTGACTGAGTCATCGGATTTAATTCCGGTTTAGATCATTCGAAAGACAAGACAATTCTCTATAAGAACCGCTACATCTTCACTTTAAACAACGGCAAAAACCCATATTTCTAAGGAAACAAAAATTAATCTTTCAATTGACGACCATAGATATGAATCAGTCGATGAGCGCGTTGTGTGACGGATTCCGTCACACGTGCAATCATGTCCCTTGGGATTCCATTCATCTTTTCATGGATCACCGTCTTCAAGTACTCCATGCTGTGTGGTTTCTCTGTGTAGGGCAAGGTCCTTGAGGTAGCCCCGAAGCCAAAAATCAGGCGATGTTAAATGAGGGCTACGAGGTGCCCATTCGATTGGTCCTCTACGCCCAATCCATCTTCCTTCAAATTTGTCTTTTAACCATTCACGCATTTGACGAGAATAGTGAGAGGGTGCTCCATCCTGTTGGAAAAATAAGACATCAATGTCACTGCGAACTGCAATCGCTGGCCACATCTGGTTTTCCAACAAGCTGAGATACAGGTCGCCATCCATAGCGCCATCTTCAAAGAAGAATGGTCCTATGAACTCGTCTCGAATAATTCCTGCCCATACCATGAGACCAGGGGATTGGAAAGGACGAGCGACAGTTTCATGAGGGTTGATGTAGCTCCAAATGATGCAATTGTGGCGATTGACTTGACCACTCAAGCGAAAGATTGCCTCGTCCGACCAGAGCACGTGCTCGCCAAATGTCGGATCTTCAACGATCCGTCGAATCCATTCTTCTGCGAACTCCACACGCCTGTCGAAGTCTTCTTCAGAAAGTTCTTGAACAAGACATGGAACATACGACTTCAGCTTTAGACCATCCCTTAAAATTCTTTCGACCGACGACTGAGAGATTGCAGTCTCTGCTGACATGCGTCGCGTTGACTTTCCAGGCGATTGTGATGAAATGAAATCCTGCCTATAGATAGAGATTTGTCTTATCTTTCGAATGGTGCAAATCGCATTTAAATCCGATCAGGCATTCCAAAGTTATTAACACTCAAAGAGCGGAGGGGACTTTTGACTCACCCTATATAGGAATCCTATAGGAATCCTATAGGAACCTAAAGGAATCCTATAGGATCCTATATGCCCCATAGAGTTCAGTTTGGGACCTATAGAGTTCCCTATAGAACATATAGAGTCCCCTATTGAACCAATAGAGTTTCCTATAAAACCTATAGATCCCCCTATAGAACCTATAGGGTTCCCTTTAGAACCAATTGGGTTCCCCATAAGGCCTATAGGTTCCCTATAGAACACAAAGGGTTCTGTATAAGGCCCGTAGGGTTCCCCATAAAACTTTTAGGGTTCCCAATAGGACCTATAGGATTCTCTATAGGACCTATAGGGTTCCCTATAGGGCTTATACGGAACCCTATAGGCCTATAGGGTTCCGTTTGAAGTTCTCCTCTAGGCCACTAGATGGAAGTATTGGGTTCTCACAAATTATTAAAGGGCACAAAAGTGCCCTCCTCTTACTCAAAGAATCATCTCTCACAATAGAGTTTTGTACGTCCCCTAATGTCTCGCCTTGCCTCATTGTAGCAATCAATAAACTTCGACAGTTCCTTATTTGTCATCCCCATCTTCCAGATAGAATCATGGAGTCCTGTGAAGAAATATGCTCTTATTCCTTTTGAAAACCACGTACGAAACTGAGTAGACTCTATCCAAATGGAGTTTCAGTAAACAGACGTGCTCGCAGGTTCTGTCGTCTATTTCCTTTAGGTCGAGAGAAGAATACAACTTGTATCTACCGAAGGAAGTCGACGTGCAATCCAGCAACAAATGTGGGGCGGGGCCATAAATTATGCCGACCCCGCAGTACTGGTATTAATAATGCATGTGTCCTTACCATGGAAAAATCCCTAATTGGTTTTTTATTTACACCGAAATGCTGCGTCAATATTAACCCCGGTCGCCTTTTCCGTCGTAATGCCTGGATTTCGAAATCCAAAATATCCTCCCTGAATCCTATAGGTCAGGAGACCTATAAGACCCTATAGAGATCCTACAGGTTTTTCGTGTTTCAAAAACCTATAGGAAAGTCTATAGGTTTCCTATAAGAAATAACTATAGGTTTCCTATAGGACATTTCCGTAAGGGATACGTAAGCCAATATTTTGACAAAGACATGGACCTCAAGCTACAGTTGTGGATATGAGTGCAAGGTGCATACATCGAAATTCCAAGTTGTTTTTTACCTACTTCACGCATATATCGATAATACTACAGCGTCATTGTAGGGGAAATCCTCCTATAATGAGGTGTAATGAAGGAGAAAATGACAAAATTTGCGATGCGCTCTTTTCGCACCTTCTACAATCCTTGTCATTCATAGGCATTTTGGATCGAATCTGGAAATGCTCTAGTGGGATTCCGCGAACAGCCATCTCTATCTTCATCATGATTCATTTATTATCCAGGCGAAATATCCGAATGCCATTAACTGTGATGCCAGATGACGTTGTTGATCTCCTTCGTTCCCCAGGCTGCATGTTTTTGCTAGGTGACTAGAGGTGCCACTCAACTAAAACCATGGGAACCATGACAGTCATGGAAACGAACTTTAAACAATTATACCCTCTTCATCTTATAACTTTTGCTAGTACGTATCAAGCTCATATATGTTAATGGAGCTGAATGGATTGCAAAATGACATGGAAATATAAATGAACTAAAAAAATTTTAAAAAGGAAATTCTTAATTCACCTCCTTCACGCTCCTTGATTTCCCTATTCTTTTTATCTCAGGGCCTCTTTTTTTCCATTTGGTTTTTCACTGTACAGTCGCAAGAAGTTTATACAGAATAGTCCATCTCTCTGATTTTTCCGCTTTGTTGCATGATGATTGTTCGGATTGAATGCCTCGTTGTCACTGAAGAGTAAAAGCTTCATGATCAGACTGAATTTGTGGTCTGTCATAGCAATGAATTGTCCAGCAAAGGATCTGTTGACTATTACCACTTTTGTTTGGCTACTCTAAAACACCTTCAAGGTGTTAAGCCCAAGAAACACCCACAGTTCATCCTTTGTTACTGACACCCAGTTTCTTTCCCTTGATGCAGCCCACAGAGCTCAGCCTTTAGATCAGCAGGACGTCACACACGCGCTGCCCCATCAACCTCTAAAAGCTGCTTTCTCAGTAATTATCAGAACTTCTTGACCCCGACGTCTCAGACAACAGGTTGACAGACTCGCTGTCATCACCCCTTTTTACATCCACTTAAAGGTCACGAAAGCATTAGGAACCTGATTTTAATACTGGAAAAATGCTTCCAATCTCAAGAAGAAACTCTCAAAAAACATATTTTTGTTGCCATCAGGAATGTGAGAGAGATATAACCCCCGTATGGCGCCCAAAGGGATGCCGGCGCCGGAGGGGGTTAGACCGTTGTTTACGTGGAGAGGGGTAAGGGGGCTACCGTGACGTCAGGGGCTGCCCCTCCATCCTGT
>CAJPEV010002826.1:0-38359 GCA_905338385.1 Darwinula stevensoni | reverse complement strand
CTGATTGCAACACGCCTTGGCAGATTCCAGATTGCCCTCAAAGTTCCTGAGGTCTCGCTGGGAGATTTTTTGTTCAAGAGATATTGCTCCAAAATTTCGATTTTTCCCTCTTTGGTGTAGTGACTAAGGTTTGACGATTGATATCTTAGTAAGGAGATGAGACACAATCATGAAATTTTCAGCACGACTGGATTAAGGCATTATCTAACGAATGATCAGCTTTAAGAGATTTCATAAAGTTGATAAGATCTTGGTTTCAGAGGTTTTTTCAGAATCGGTGTTTCAACTCAATAGATGGTGCTGCGATTAAGAACCTCTGTCCAATAATTTGGCAAAGTTTGCTCTATATTGTGGTCAAATTTCGTAAAGAACGGTTGCGTCCTCTCAGAGATATAAGCGTTCAAAAATGTACAATTTAAATGAAACGCCCTGTATATATACTGTATACTAGCGAGTTTCTTTGCCCTTTGGGCAAACAAACTCGTTCTGGTCGCGCCTTCGGCGTTTCATTAACTTATATAGTAATTAATTAATCTTTTTGCGAATTGGAAATCACGTATTTAAAGTACGTCCCCATTGAAATACGTCACACATGGGGTCGAAAGTTTTGAAGTCTTGAAAAAATTCCCCCAGGGGATGTATCGAGACATAACATTTTTCTTTAACTCCTTGTCTCAGTAGTCACATACAGGCAAAGTTTCAGCTTTCCATGTTCATCAGTTTAACCGATGCAAAAAATTATTTAAAAACATCTCCCTCTGAAATTTCTGCCCAAGGGCATTTACTTCCAAAGTCTGAAGTTTTCAGCAGCTTCCGAATAGGTAGTTATGTACCAAGTTTCACCTGTCCACACTAGCTCAATACACCAGGACCAAAAAAAAATATTGAAAACGTCGGAGCACAAAAATATGCCCCCAGGGCATGTAACTAAAATTTTGCATTTCTCCTGAAGTCATCGTCTTGGTAGGGAGCTCCATGCTAGCTTTCAGCTTTCCATGTCTCTCCGTTTTACTCAAGCAAAAATAATGTCATGGAGGGGGAATTTGTAGAGGGACATGGAAGGCAAAAAAAGCCAAAAGAAAGTCAAGGAATGGGCAGGAATTGAACCCTGACCTCCTGATGGCCACTCAGATATGCTGCTACTACACCACCGAACCCAGGACATCTGTCACAAAATATTTTAAAGAAAAACGTTTCCCCCTAAAATTTGTACCCCCAGGGTATGTACCTGTACCTCCAAAGTGGGATTTTTTCTGAACTCTGCATCCAAAAGGTACATGTGTACCCAGTTTCATATTTGTAACCTTTTTAGCACATGGTTAGAATTAGCGTCAGTCAGACAGTCAGTCGGTCACGATCGTCTATATACAAGGTGTGTCCCAAAAGTATCCGAACTTTTTCTATACAGACAGTATTAGTGGCGCCATTTGCTGAAAGAAGGTGGCGTTCTCTTGATAGATCCTTCATGTATTACACTGTTGAGTTTGGTTGGGCTAAGACGAATGAGTCATTGCCTTTGGCGCCAAAAGTAACAGTACCCTTATGACACTCGTCGAGAAATTACCACGGAGCAGAGAGCTAACATCAAATTCTGTCTAAAATTGGGGAAAACATTTACGGAGACGCTCGAGATGTTGCGGAAGGCTTATGGGGAACAAGCACTATCACGTACAACAGTTTACGGGTGGTATGCATTGTTTCGGAATGGTAGAGAATCGTTGGAAGAAGATGAATGCAGCGGGCGCCCTTTGACCAGTCGAGCGGACGAAGCTGTGGAAAAAGTGCGTGATTTGATCAAAAACGACCGTTGCATGTCCGGGAGACTCATTGAGGATATCATAGGTATCAGTAAATCAGAAATGTACAGCATTTTGACCGAAGATTTGCAGCGGCGAAAAGTCTGTGCGCGATTTGTTCCGCACTCATTGGACGACGATCAAAAACAAGCCTGAGTGCTGCATGCTCAAGACATCATTTCGATCGCCGATAATAACCCAAACTTTTTAAAAGCCATTGTAACTGGAGATGAAACATGGTGTTCTCAATATGAGCCACTCACGAAGCGCCAGAGCTCAGTTTGGAAGACTCCAGAAGAACCAACACCGAAAAAAGTGCGCATGCAGAAGTCAAAAGTGAAAACAATGCTAATCACTTTCTTTGATTCGGCTGGGATTATCCACAAGGAGTTCGCTCCAGAAGGCCGGACGGTAAATGGCGAATACTACCTCGCCGTTATGAAGCGTTTGCTGGCCAGAATTGCTCGGGTCCTTCCTCAATACCAAGCACCAGGCAGCTGGTATCTCCTCCACGACAATGCTCCGTCTCACGGGTCCATCATTATATTGAACTTTTTGGCCTCAAAAGGAGTCATAGTGCTTGACCACCCGCCCTATTTGCCTGATTTGGCACCTTGTGATTATTTCCATTTCCCCAAACTAAAGATGAATCCGAAAGGAAATAGCTTCGACGCGATTTTGGACATCCAAAAGGCTTCGACCAAGGATATTTCCGGCATCTCGGAGGAAAACCACCAGAGGTGTTTCCAAAAATTGTATGATCGCTGCAAAGCCTGCATTTCCTCGGAAGGGACGTATTTTGAATAATCAATAATAAAAATTATAAATATCATATGGGAAATTGATTTGTAACTGAAGTTCGGATACTTTTGGGGCAGACCTTGTATTATACTACCGAGTTTGTTTGCCCGAAGTGCAAGCCCATTTTGTCTCAGGGGGATGCACCATGAAAGCTGAATACTCCCTGAACTCTATAATATCACGTCACTTAGACGTCTGACAAGTTTCACCTTTTCATTTCTGTCCAATTCGCCACGACAATTTCTTTTTTTTTTAAACATCGCCCCTTGAGACATTTTCCCCCGGGGATGTATCAAGACTTAACATTTTTCTTTAACTCCTTATCTTGGTAGTCACATACATGCAAAGTTCCAGCTTTCCATGTCCATCGGTTTAACTAATGCAAAAAAATTAGTTCAAAACATCTCCCTTTGAAATTCATGCCAAAGGGCATTTCATTCCAAAGTCTAAATTTTTCTGCACGCAGCATCCCGATAAGTGATTATGTACCAAGTTTCACCTTTCCACACTAGCTCAATACACCAGGATAAAAAAATACTTGAAAATGTCAGCCCCCAAAAATGTCCCCAGGACAAGGATCTAAAATTTTGCATTTTTCCTGAACTCATCGTGTTGGGAGGCACGTCCATGTCGCGTTTCAGCTTTCAATGTCTCTTCGTTTTATTCAAGCAACGGGACATGGAAGGCAAGAGAAGCCAAAAAGTAGTCATTGAATGGTCGGGAATTGAACCTGGGCCTCACGATTACCGGTCACATGTGCTACCAACTACACCGGTGTCGTCCAGTATCTCGACGACATCCTTATCCATCACGATATATATTTTTTTAAAATTCTTCCCCGTAAATGTGTACCCCCAAAGCATGTACCTCTGAAGTCGGATTTTTTCTGAACTCTGCACCACAAAAGGTACATCTGTACCAAGTTTCAGATTTCTAACCTTTCTGGAACATGGCTTGAATTAGCGTCAGTCAGTCAGTCACGATCGTCTATATATATTAGACTATATGTATTAGACTATATATATATATTAGCTCTGGTCGCCCTGGTAGCCCTAATATTAAAGAAAGATATTTAGCCAATATCTTTCTTTAATGTTAGGTCCATTACTATAACACCAGCTGTGTGTTATCGTCAAAAATTCGCTTTTCATTCAGCAACATATGGTATACACGGCTATTGATGTTTAATATGGTGCCAACTTTTGATTTGGGGCTATTTCGTGGGTGGGAGTTAATGTGATGGCTTGAGACTCGTGTGAAGCAAGTAGGATTAGAGATTTACTCTCATCTCTAAGACCAACGCTTCTGGGTCCAAAGGTTGGGCATTTTCTATTGCCCTTGGGTAGTTTCGAGCAATTTCGGCATCAAATAACTTCTCTTACTCTATAGATAGATATATATAGATACTCATGATGGTGCTACCACGGGTTAGGGATGGGGAACGGATCTTGCGAAAATCTCATCTCCTTGAATCTCGCGTTTGCCCATCCCAAATCTGCTTGCGAGAGACGCACCGAAAATTCTGTGGACAAGTTTTGCATAATGTCCAGTTGCTTCTCCATGCAAAGTGGTGTTCAAATATTATCGACAAGTTTGCTCGGCATTTGAAAATACTCCCGAAAAATCGCGTGCTCTTCGTTATTTAGAATTTCTGCGGAACGAATGAGATTTTACAATTGGTCAAACACATCTTAAGAGGTGTCTTTTATGGAAGGCTCTGCCCAATTATATACGAAAATATTGAGAATTCTCTGATTTAGAGTGATCGATGCAGCATCGGAAAAATGCATGCAGGAATCGGTCATGTCCCTGCATGCCTCCTATGCATAATACCCAAAGCTGCTCATAATTCAGATGATACTCGATTCGGCCTTCTAAGGTAACGGGTTATCGGATGGTGGGACTTTATGCTCTTTAAAGTTTTTTTTTTTCTTCCAACTTAAGACAGCATGAGCAGACGGATTCGCGCAAATCCTATCGCACATACTCGTTCCTCATTCCCCTTTCCCCTCTCTCCTCCACTAAGCCTCTCCAATGGCTCTCTCAGGTGCCATGATCTGTGGCTAAAGGTCAAAATTTGCATGCTTCTCTTTGAAAATCTCCATCTCCCCAATCCTTGGTCGCAGAAGCGCCAAATTTACACCATTCTCCTTGAGACATACAGCGCTAAATGGGAAAAATAAATGCACGTATGCGACTGTCGTTCCCGAGAAGCCATGACGCCATGACTGAGAATTATTCCGTTTTCGGATTCTGTTTTTTTTTTTCGCTCTCATTCCTCGTAGAAATTTACACCGGCAAAAGCATGCTCCAGTTTTTGGAGGTTAATATGGTCCACCTTTTTGCGGAGTTGTGCATGGTTTCCTCCTACTCCAAGCAGCATGTTTATGCTAATTTTACATAAAATGAATGCAATTTTTTTCTATTTTATGTCTTTTTTACGCAAAGCATCATCAAGATAATGTCAACATGTTTGCAGAAATATCATATCTGTAATACGAAAACGATGAAATAAAATTAACGTAAATTTTATGCAAATTTGGCATTCCCATTTACATCCCCAACAGCATGCTTGCATTAATATTACGTAAAAGTGATGTTAATTTCCCCCTAATCTTCCAAGCGTTTTTAGCGTGTCAATTCGCACTTTTGAGGGGAAATGATACCCTATATTTCTCCCATTCTTACACTCAGAGAAATCGGTAATTCGAGATGATATACTTCTCTCAATTATCACATTTCGACTCATTGTTCTCAAGAGAAAAATACATCAACTGGATTTTCGGTTTAAATCTCTCTCTTCCCGACTGTGCCGGCTCGCCTGAAAGGCGTTTGCAAAACCGAAATGTGTCTGTAGCCGAGTCGAGACTGGTTTGACTGGTTGCGCATCGCCCAGACCCACGTCAACCTCCGTCTTCCACTTATTCATGCCGAGGAAGACCCCTCCTGCCCTCCCTCCCATGAACCCTCGGGGCAATGCAATTAACAGCCGAGGGATTCACAGGCAACCGCCTGAGTGCATGGCCTCTTCGCCCTATCACCTCCCTTCCGACCAGTGCGAGTAGCTCGTGCTTCTCGAAGGGATTCCCACCACGTAACAGCTTATTTCATTCTTCGAATCCAGTTTCATACGGTGTTTGTATTCCGTTTGGTGCGTTGGTGGTGCACCACGTATCGCAAGGATAGTAAGATCCGACTATTAACTATAGACACTAAGCAGTCCTTAAAGAATATATGGATCCCTATGGGAGAAAAAGGGTTCCTTCGCCCTTCCTTATCCTTCCTTATACAGGGGCATGATGACGTTGGGTTCACAACCGTTGACACGCGAGAGCAACTTCAGACATTTCAATTTACGAATTGCCTTTTGACGTAGCATCTGAACGTGGGGGGGACCAACGGAGGAGTTTGTGGAAAGTCATACCTAGAAATTTGCAGGGGGAAGCAGCGGGGATGAAGTCGCCATTCATCCAAAGCCTAAAGTTGTAGGGGTCTCGGGATAGGCTTCTAGGCACGTAAAGGTATGAGGATTTGGAAGGATTCATGGAAATCCACCAATCCTTACAGTAGGACGAAAGATCGTCGAGGACAAGTTAGGCTTCCTTTTCTAGCTTGACTTCATTTCTTCTCGTGAGCCATATGACTGTATCATCTACATATTGTCTAATATATGCATATGATGGTATGTGTCGAGGTAAATCATTGACATACGCAAGAAAAAGCAGCGGTGCCAAGACTGATCCTTGTCGCAAGAGTTGATGGTGGAGCTTATAGAGCAGGCCCTGATGCCAAACCTTGTCGAACGCCTTGGTGACGTCGAAAAAGAGGGCAGGGAAATGCATTCCTTTGTGTGTGGTTTGTAGCGCTCTGTGTGTCAGCCGTATTAGCTGTTCTACGGTTGACCTTCCTCGACGAAAGCCAGCTTGAGCTGGTTTCAGAGGCGTTTGTCTTCTAAGTAGGACGCTATCCTTGTCGTTAAGATCTTCTCCAGGAGATTACCTACTGTATACAGCTCAAAAGGCTGATAGGTCGAAATGAAGATGGGTCTGAGGGATCTTTTCCTAATTTCGGAATCATTGTTACGATTAGCGATTTCCAGGAAGGTGGCACACGGGAGTGATCTCGACTGGCATTGTATAGATCGCATAATCGGTCAATTAATTTGGCCGAGCCGTGCTTCAGGGACGATTAAAAAAAAACTTTATCGATCCCTGGGGCTTTGTTAGCTATGAGTCGAAGAGTGTTCCAGATCTCTTTAGCGCCTATAGGACGCCAGATGTTGTCGGTGTCTGGATGGGAGAGGACGTTGTCGGGAGAGAAGGCAATGATCTCATCCTGAAGATAGACCTTGGCAGAGAATTGACTGTGAAGGCGGAAAGGTGTAGTCATAGCAGAAGCTAGTGATTCGCCAAAGACTTCCGCTTTGCCCTCATCAGTGATGACGACTCTTGTCCGATCTTCAGTGGTTTGGTGGTAGCTGATGAGGGTTTGCCGACACGTTGGAGGAGTTTCCGAAAGTCTTTTTGATAGGTCTCCTGATTTAGATTGGAGCAATATGTATCCCGGTAAGATTCCTGATCAAGGGCAAGTAACTCCTTCATTCCCTTGTTAAGGCCGTTGATGATGGGCCTGAGTTCGGGGTAACCGCGACGGTGGTAGATTCGACGAAGACGTCGGCGTTCACGGATCTTTTTCATTGTAGCAGTAGAATTGGAGTAAGGAAGTGCAAGGCGACGAACGACCTTGGGGACGGCGAGGTCTTGTGCGATAAAAATCGCTTCTGCTACGATGGTTGCAGAGTCGTCTAGGAGTGAGGGAGTTCCTAGGGCCAGCGTGTCTGGTAGGAACAAATCTAGGATTGCGTGAAATTCCACCCAGTTCGCATTTTTAAAGTCGTATACCTCCCTCACAAAGTTGGAGCGAGAGATCTGTCCCCAGACTAAAGGAGGGTGTGGACAAGCCTAGAACGGAATGAAGCGAGAGCATGGCTTGGGAGAGCTCAAGTCTATGAAGGAAAAGCGAAAAAAGGGGGGCTTAAAACAAGCCTATCAAAAGAAAAGTGTAGCCTGGGAAAGGCCCTACCATGCATTCAGCTGTGTCCTGCACTGACAGATTGGAACGATGCCCAGATTGCTCCTGCTACCTTCAAGCCCTGACCTCGAGGCACATTAGGCCATAACACCCGACCCAACCCCTTAAAAAATATGGAACGCTTCACGATTTTGCGTGTCATTCTTCGCTGTCCCTTCTCTTTTTAACTTCCTTTAGCCTTACCCCATACCTGCAGGCTATCTCTAATAATTCGGGCTCTCATCTCTAAGTCCTGCGCTTCTGGGTCCAAAGGTTGGACATTTTCTGTTGCCCTTGGGTAGTTTCGGACAATTTCGGCACCACATAACTTCTCTTACTCTATATATATATATATATATATATATATATATATATATATTTGGTTTTGTTGTAGTTAGTAAAGGCTGACGTTGGAGAAGCGAAGAAAAAAAAGCAACCTGGGTGGAGGTCTCTGAGAGTCCCATCGGAGTTGAATGGGAATTTCGGCGATTTTTTCATGCCGAGTCTCATGCGAAATGAATTGATTTAGGCAAAAGAGATTATGAGATACTTTCATAATGATGAAATGTCTCCGTTGTTAAAGATAATTCCAAATGGCATACTATCGTTCAGTAAATGCTAATTCTTTTTGCGTCAGCTGTTAAATAGATATGATTTTTTGAAATGCCATAGTGACTTACGAGACTCCCTGTTTATTGCTTTCCGTTTTACACGAAGAATCATCCGTAATGGGCGATATGCACCTCACTTAGTCAAGTCCAGAGCATTATTTTCAAGATATAGTTCTCAATTTCTGGGATTCCATTGAGAATTTCAATAAAATCAAGTTTATCAATCGCCTTGATCAATTTCCTCCAATACTCTTGAATCGCAGATGATCAGCACTTCGATAACGTGTGCTATTTCACGCTTTTCCTACAGGTGGGGTTTAGTGGGATGGAATGTGGAGTATTTTTCTGCGTATATCTTGCAATATCCAGGAATTTATTTTTGGTACATACATCCTTCAGGCCTACATACTACATTCTCAGCCTGTGCTCTTTCTTGGTGCCGTCAATATTTTTCTTTAAAAAAACTGCCAAGGTGTCCGAAAGTTGAGTCATATGTAGAGAAGAGCATGGGCATGCTATTCATTATAAATGACAATTTAAACCGCCGTTGACATTAACTCATAGTGTTTTTAATAGCTTGCAAAGACACTAGAGGAAGTTTATTTTATGTTTGATGAACATTACTGGATCACATTAAAAGAGAATCTAGAGGTTCACTCACTATGATGAGGCACATAGGTGCCTGGAAAACGCTGATAATGCATCTTAAACTCCTGACCGAGTCGAAACTGCTGCACGTGCTAAATTAGGACGATAGACGGGGAAGGAAACAGTTAAAAGTTATGGAGTAATTCTATGTGCGTAGCAGTCTACATAGACCTAGTTTCTCAAGAGGACCGGTCCCCAGTTCATTCTGATCGTGATCAATCAAAAGAATCAGTTCGGTTAACAAATGAATAAAAACTTGGATAGTTGGTTTTGAATCTGTCAGATCCTCCTATTTGAAGAAGGTCCCTTTGTTATTGCTTCCGATGACGCCAGTGAAGCTGAAGGAGTAATGTTGTTCACTTACATCGGGGATATTGGCAGAGTCCGAGCCAATCTGGAGCTTGTCTAACTGGCTTACCAGTTGCATCAAATATCAGTTTTTAATGGGGAGTCAATCATGCAAAGGGACTGCGGCGGCGTTAAAACAAGAGATCTTTCAGCGCAGAGTTTAAAAATCTTGTCCTCATACGTTTTATATTTCAGAGCTTCATCGTAGATATGATAGCTCCAGGTCTAGCACGTACGAGGAGAATGGAGCGGAATTTTCCATCTCATATGGGAGTGGAAGCATGATGGGTTTCTTGTCCACCGACACTGTGACAGTAAGATCCTTCCGTTTCATCAGTTGCTCCGCTAGTTGTCTTTGTGTTATTCCTTGGCGTGTCGTGTTCTACCCTTCAGATTGGCGACATAGCAGTGAAAGGTCAAACATTTGCAGAAGCCACGATCCAACCTGGTTCGACTTTCGTAGATGCCAAGTTTGATGGTATTCTTGGTATGGGATACCAGACTTTATCTGTGGACAATGCCACAACAGTGTTGGAGAACATGGTTCTGCAACAACTCATTCAGTATCCTATATTTTCTTTCTACCTCAATCGGTACGTCTCTATTTTAAATGAAAGATTAGTCGCAAGCCGGATGAGAAACTGTTACCTGTCTTTGCTACTTAAAATATATTAATTCGTATTTATTATATTGGTACAGTGACCCTTCGGCCACCGAAGGTGGAGAACTCATTATAGGAGGCTCAGATCCCAACTACTACAAAGGATCCTTAACTTACGTCCCTGTCACAAGTCAGGGTTATTGGCAGTTCAAGATGGACAAGTAAGCTTTTCATGCCTAAAGTTTTTGTTTTCATCCATGAATGCCAATGCCTCGTTTGTTCTGAACAGAGTGAGATTGGGCCATCAAGCTGTATACTGCTTTAATGGATGCCAGGCGATTGCCGATACTGGCACATCTCTCATCACTGGTCCCAGTCGGGTGATCAATGCCCTCAACAGGAGAATCGGCGGACACCCAATCGGTGGAGGAGAATACATGGTAAGGATTTGGAAGATTTAACTCACCGTCTCCTGCTTTCCTAACGACCAGGGACATACAATGTATGAAAAAATTTAACCCTGCAGGTATTGGTTTTTCTTGGATTATATTACCTTGAAACAATATTCATGATTTTTTTTCTACAGTTAAAGTAAGAGATTAAGCTTTCCATTGCTGAAGATTGCACGAAGATCTCTCAGATCTCAGAAGCGAGAATGAAAGGACAAAGTTTATATTCGCAAAATGCAGACATGATAGTGAACAACTGAAAACAGCCTATATAAGAGAAACCAGTAATGGAAGCCTTGGAAGAAGTTAGTGATCCATAAATGCCCTACCGGGAGACTCTTCTCTCAAATGCTGGTTCTTAAGCATTAATGAGAAAAAATACCCGTGTTCAGATGAAATGATATTCTCAGAGACCCATCTCTCTCAATCTCTAAAACCAGTGAGAAATCAGTGAGAATCAGTGAGAAAATCAATGTCCTAGAGTGATAAAAAAAAATATTTTTTACTTGAATCTAATTTTCACTGTTTCATATCTCTCTTAAAAAATAATACATTTCCATCTGGTTTTCATCAGAAATAGCCAAAATGCTTCCTTTCTGACTGACGAATAAATTGTTATTCAACCTCAATATAATACATGACAAATCCATTCTTGTAACAGTAACTTTATTTTTAGACACCCTGTAGAAAGGATGCAACTGAATTTCCTTCTTCCCTTAATAGATACGCTGTTCTTTGATTCATCGCCTTCCTCCCATCCACTTCATTCTTGCTGGAAAGAGCTTCACATTGAGGGGAAGAGACTACGTGTTGCGAGTATGTCACACCTCCCTGCCTTTAACCTATTGAATCTTGGGTCGTGTAAGGGAAACTCGGACATTATTTTGCCGTGATACAACAGGATCAGATAAAGCATGCTATTTTGCCTATTTATTGGAGTACCTGCCTATTTCATAGATGCAATTGCTTCATTATTTCATGAGCACACAGATAACTGTAATATGTACTTTTTTTGCAAACCTTGAACGTCCTTGAAGTTTGTGTGCATAGGACACAAACTGGAATTTAATCTCTGCTGCGGCGTTGTATTCTATTTGAAGGATTTGAACTTTCCATCATGGCTTGTGGCTCAGTTGAACAAGTTACTGAAGTCGTTCCCCACACTATCAAACCGGTTATTCGGCTCTGGTCATATATTTTGCTTTCCCATGTCTGGTGCATGAATATGCCCATAGGCGCCATTGGAATGACATATTCAGAAATTTCAAGTAATCAGGGAATTTTTTTTTCGCACTCCTAATTTTTATCTAAAACTGTTTTCCGATATCCTGTATCTTTTGTGACGAACCGCCGCGATTCACTCAATCACACGAGAGACGTTCGGTCCAGTTGCCGCGAAGGTGGCGCACCTGGATACTGAGCACCGCCGGCGTGCTGTCTCCCTCTCATGAAATCGCGGTACTAATAATTTACATTTCACCATCATGGGGTAATGTCACCATCCTTATCCGTAATTCTACCCTGAATTTCAGCCCGGGATTTATGTCTTCTACTTGGCATGAAGCCAGATAACGCGCTGTCTCTCTGTCACATTGATGCAAGTCCGTAGCATCTTGAATTTAACACGTGAAGTTGATTATGAAACGTTGGCGCCATAAAGAACGTCTGTATCATAGTCAACACTATTTCTGTTAAAAAATTAATAAATCCACATGCACTACAGCCATGTGTATGACGGACAGTCCAGGTTTCCCTTGAACCACCCACATACATTAAGTAATAGACTCCTGATCACGACTGCGAGTGTATCCTTCTATAATGTTATTTGTAGGTGTCAGAACGTGGCCAAACCTTCTGCCTCTTGGGTTTCACCGGGTTGGATATCCCCCCACCGGCTGGTCCACTCTGGATCCTCGGTGACGTTTTCATTGGAAGGTTTTACACGGAATTCGACATGAAAAATAACCGTGTCGGTTTTGCTGAGGCTGTATAGAATAGATCTGTTCGCACCAAAATTCTCGTGCATCGCTTTTTCATCTCTGCTTCATGATCTTTGCATTAAGAATGAACTATTTTCATTTACATATGTATATATATATATATTTTTCATACTTTCACCGAGTCCCAATGCCAGTTACTCGTATCAAACTCAAAAGATGGATTGATTGTATGACTTCATCATCGGCTTGGAACGTAGCTTTTGTGGCTCTCTTCAATACCGCGAAGTCCGTCTTGGAAGGTTTCATAAACTATGCAGTAACAAAACGACTTTAAAATTGAACTGCAAGACTTTAATGTGAAGGATTTGACACGATATCGAGCATCATCTACGAATGCTATTTTGAATATACTTAGAATCCAATTTGCAATAAAGCTTTCATTTGCATTGAAACAGTCATGACTCTCTACCCTCATTAACCCGGAGGGCAGTGAAGTATCATCGTCCATTCCTTTCTGAAAACTTGCAATGGCAAATTTTTGAACAGTGATTAAGTTCACATGAAAATTTATTTTCCTCGCAAACTAATACTTGAATTCCTGTATATATTAGAGATTTATCCCCGTACTGGAGTATTTTTGCAGGTTTTTTGAGGCTCCTGTGAGCAGTTACGGCAGTAAAAGTAATCATAACTAGTCAAATCCAGAACCTGAGCTTGGCAGGTGAAGAACAACCCTAATTTCATTCCATTTGTAGGCTTTTTTTGTGTCGTTGCTGAGAAGTGGCGAAAATGATGATGAAAATGAGATGGCTGAGGCGAGTCCGGCATATGTCATAGGCAAAATATTAACGCAGAAAAAGTCCTTCTGATACAGGTCAGAATGAAGTGTCTCAACGAAATATCGACATGGAATTGATCATACAGAACAAAAGGAACCACAACGGTAGAAATAGACCGGTAAATAACTGCTATGGCGAGAGACTAGATATACTGAATGCCGACACGGCATTCAAACTGGAACCGTGTTGAACAAGAAATAACAATTGACTTTTTCTCATATTGAGGTGCATCAATATCAGAATTCTTCCTGTCGGTAATATCCAAAAGTTGCTATTATTTCCATACAATGTTGTTTCTACGCTTTCTCTCGATGGCTCTCCCATTCTCAAGAACAGATCCGACAGTCGCGAAGGCCAGAGAGAACGTGTGAGCTCGAGCGCCTTAGACGGCACCCTAACCCGCGAAAGCCTTCCACAAAAGGTTTCTCGGGATTCACGAGTTTAGTCGACGGCCCTAAAACTCAGCGGGCCTCTCAACGATATAAGCAGCGGCCGCTCTATCCCGCCCTCGAGAATGACCTGTGGAAGACTTCCACGAACTTCGGGTCGGTCGAGGCCAAGGGTGTCTAACATCCGGCCAGCTAGTTGATTTCGCCTGGACCGCAAAGTCCTCTTCAACAGTTGGTTTAGGAGAAGAGTAGACGTTTTCAACTTGTTATCAATTGAAACTTTAGTTTAAGATTTGCTCATTTGGACCCAACCACTCTTGAAGGGTTCCATCCTTCCCCCAGCTTAATCATGTTTGACATCTTTGGCCTTGGATAACTGTGTAACATTGTTGGGAATATACGAATTCAGTCAGCGGCCCTTGAACACTACGCGGCAGCCGCTCTCTTTTTCTCGAGGACGGATCCGACAGTCGCGAAGGCTCGAAAGAAATTGCGAGCTTGAGAGCGAGACGGACCCGTGGAAGACATCCGCGAACTCCGTGTCGGCCGAGGCTAAGCGTGGAGCATTTTCGGGTACTCGCAAATTCAGTCAGGGGCCCTATTAACGTCCTACGCAGCAGCCGCTCGGACATTGTACGTCTCGCGCATCCCCCCCACTTCCCCCTTTCCCACGGGGGTGTTCATGCCTACAAGACGGACTTTAATCAAGCAAACTCTTATCCCGTATTAACCAAACTCTTATCCCGTATCGATCGCGACCCGTCAAGTTCATCTCCACCACCTTTCATGTAGGCGTATGAGTGAAAAACACGCTTAAGAAACGGGATAGTTACTAAGCGGTGACTTTCCGATCCAAGGGTAAGCCCTGCTGTTTCTATCCCATAAAGATGGAATCCCGTCGCTTTCATCCTAGGCAGTCACTCTCCTTGTGAGAGTGCCGATCAATACGAAGACGGGGTTCCGATCGATGAAGGGGCCGAATTCTTATCCCGGCAAGGAAGTCATCCTTACTCCAGCGGGATGAAGGGGTGAAAAGGGACTCCGAGTGTTATAAGCGGAGAAGTTTTACACGTCCCCGCGGGAATGTCCGCCTCGTAGAGTGAACACCACCTAAGCGGTGCGGAGGGGGGATGCACAAGACGTATAATTCCTTACTGTCCCTTTCTCGAGAAAAGATCTGACAGCCGCAATGGCCGGAGGGAAAGTGCTCGCTCGGGAGAGCGAGGCAGACACCCGGAGCCGGGCAGAAGAAGGCGCCGCGCATGCGAACATGGCATTGCGGACATACAGTCGCCCAAGCATAATACAGTATATACAGGGTGGGCCAACAATAAAACAAAGCCATCATTTTTGGTAAGTTGTCAGTCTGCATGCAGCCGATTTTGATTACATTTGGTATACACGTAGGGAAACTAAATTAGGGTTTGTGTGCCAAGTTTCAAATAAAAATTCCAAAAACTAAGATTGCCATAGAATTTACTTTTCATCACCAAAAAAGTAAGTGTTCAGTTTTTCTTTCAGCTTAAAAATTCTCACAACTAACAAAAACAAACAAGCAAACAAACAGAACAAAAGCAGAAGAACTTATGCCTAACACGAAAGCAGATAATTTGGTTTAGGGACGTGCTAATTTCAACTGAAAAAGTGCTCAATTTGCCCTCCATTATATTGAACGGGAGCCCATAGCCTGGGATACCACAGATCAAGGGCTCGGTCAATAAACCGTCGAGGCAGTATCTCCCAATCTTCCTTTGTAGCATCATGCAGGGATAGAAGGTCAATGAATTGGACCTACCTTTCATCCCATCCTGACTGACTGACTGATACTTGGTACACATGTACCTTTTTTGGGGTGCAGAGTTCAGAAAAAATCCGACTTTGGAGGTCCATGCCCTGGGGATACAAATTTTGGGGGAATAAGTTTTTTAAAATATATATCGTGATGGATAAGGATGTCATCGAAAGCCACCTCTGTGTCTCTCCATTTCGGTGGTGTAGTGGTAGAACATCGGACCCGTAATCCTGAGACCAGGGTTCAAATCCCGGCCATTACTTCCCTTTTTTTGGCATTTGGCATCTCTTGCCTTCCATGTCCCGTTGGACATGGAAAGCGTAAACGTGGCATGGACGTGCATGCCGACACGATGAGATAAGGAAAAATACAAAATTTGTTATCCATCCCTTGTGGGCATGGATACAACAAAACGGAGGGTGCAGGAAAGTTTAAACTTGGTAAAGAAGATGAATAGCTGAGTAAAGAAACAATTCTACTTTCATCTAATCTAATATATGTAGACGGTACGTCCAACCGCTACCGAGGACGATCCACAGACGAGATGCAAACCAACGCAAGCCACGCAACAACCCCCAAAACCAAAGGAAATGGAAAAAAAGGAAAGGGAAGAACGGAAGTGNGGCTGAGTAGAGGAGAAATCCTAATTTTGAAATATGTATCATTAGCGTTGATTATTGGAGGGAAGTTTTTCAAAATGTATTATCCACCCTTACAAAAAGGGACACAAGAAAAGATTTCAAGTTAGGCACACAGAATCATAGAGGTAATGATTTTGATGAAAAAAATCAAGACATTCGACCCCATATGTCACGTATGTCAATGGACACGTACTTTAAATACGTGTTTCCCATTTCGCAAAAAATGAATGAATTAATCACTATCCAAGGTAAGGGAGCGCCGAAGGCGCGACCATAGTATAAAATAATTACAACTCCTATAATTTTAAAGACAGATGGCTGAAATTTAGTTTACTAACTCCAACTGTGTTAACTTATAATTCAAGCAATTTTAATAAAAATCGGCAACCTACGATGAGATTGACGACTCGCCAAAAGTGATTGCTAGACAGATAGATAATTATTCCACGGTGACTACAAAATAAAGCACATTATACGCTGATCCAAAATGGCAGACGCGATGAAAAGTAGATGGCATAAAAATATTAAAAAATAATTGTATATAGATTGCTTTTTATTTGCATCAAACTAAAGATGCACCATTTCCAATTCATAGCTCAAGAAATTCCTCCAAGTATTTAGCTAAAGCAGGGAATTCGGAAATCACACTTTTCCAGTAATTCACGCTGTCAATGGCAAGAGAAAACCACGGTTCTGTTTTATTGGTAATCATGAGGGGATTTTTCTCATCCATCGCGACTTCGACGATTTTCTTGCTCGGAATGTAGAAAAACATTATGGCTCTCCAAGTAGCGAAGTAAATAGCCCTTGCAAAAGTGTCAAAAAACGGAGGGCCGATGTAACCGGCCACGACGCGCGAGTAGTTGAATCTGGTCAGGAAAAGCGATTCCCCTCCGATGAAGCGATCGCTGAGCATGTCCGCGGTCGAGCGTAAGTCGAGGAGACTCATGATGGTGGGCACGATATCCAGATTCGATACGGGCTTGTCGGTGTTGGCGACGAAGTTGGCGATCTCTTCCTCGGACTTGGGCAGGAATTCCTTCGGGATGTAGATTGACAGCGGTACCGCGACGACGGGAGGCGTCGGATGGTGGATTCTGTCGAACACCGTGTTAGGAGTTTCGCCGTGGTCAGAGGAGAAGATGAGGATCGTGTCGTTCAGAACGCCTTTCTCTTCCAATCCCTTCATGAGATCCCTCAGCAACCGATCGGTGATGGTCAAGGAATTCATGTATCGTGAGAGGTCGATCTCTTTTTTGGAGGCGGAATAAGGTTTTACGTATGTCTTCTCGTCGACGAGAAACGGATGATGCATGTTGTTAAAGACGATCAGCGAGAAGAACGGTTTCGTCCAGAACGATTTGTCTCGTGGATGGAGAAAGATCTGCAGCAATTCTCGGTCATCCATCCCAAATTCGTTGACCGCTGGCTTCTCGAGTGTGGTCCGCGAGTAGACGTGGTCGAAGTCGTTCAACATTCTGCTCATGTGCTGCCATCGACTCTCGTAGACCGTATCGTAGGCGCAGAAATTGTACGTGGTGTAGTTTCTGGCCTTGGCAAGTCTGGAAATCGTGGGCAAGCTGACGTAGAGCAGGCGATCGGTCTCGTTCGACGATGCAAGCAAACGCCCGTTCAACATGGCAGGCATGGCGATGTCGGTGACCCCTTGTAGTTTCTGGCCTTGGCAAGTCTGGAAATCGTGGGCAAGCCGACGTAGAGCAGGCGATCGGTCTCGTTCGACGATGCAAGCAAACGCCCGTTCAACATGGCAGGCATGGCGATGTCGGTGACCCCGGACACGCTGTACGCGGTCGAGAAATCGTACACGTCCGGACGGGTGAGAAACTCTTCGTGATAGTAGGGCATGGATCTGCGTCCCTCCTCATTCCACATGAACACCTTCCCGAGACTTTCGTTGATGACGTAAATGATGTTAGGCTGCCTTCTCGTGTGTGCACCAGCGATTTCATTCTTGGACATGAATGTTTCCGGGTTGCTCAAAGGTAATGATTCGTTTTGATGGACGGATCGGCTTACGGCATACTTGCAGAATTCCTTCGTGAAGTTTGAGACGGGCGACCACGCACCTTGCGAAGACAAGACACCACAGAATAGAACCGACGCGATGATCAACCCACACCAGCTCTTTCTCCGGCGAAGTGAACGTAATGCCGATGTTCCTTTGGAATTTTGGCGAAACCTTTCTTGAATCCACATGGCACCGGCACCCCCCAACGCTGCGAAGATCACGACCAGGACGAACGACCAGTAAAAGTCGGATGAAATACCAATGGCTTTTGCATCGAGCTCCGTTGCTCTTTCCAGGAAGATCGCTATTTCGATATTCGAGATGGGACGACCGACGACTCTTTGGTAATGATAGTCCACGAGAAGTACGAATAGGTACGGAACAATCACGAGCACATAAATCATTATCTTTAACTGCAATTTTATGACCGAGCATTTGAAGATCGCACGAATGAGGCAAACCACGACATAGCCTTCGACGATCGCACACACGTGGTCGAGCGGCCGCGCATCCAGACTGCCGAACCGGACGGTGCTCCCCGGAAGAGCCAGCATGTACAGAAAGAACAGAGTGGCGATACAGAGTGCTGCATCCTTCTGCAACTTCCTTCTTCCGATGGTCATTTTCAGTTTCGGAATCGATTGGGCCACATTCTCCTAAATAGTTGAACCAACCGAGAATCTTGAAAATTTTACGAGATTCATCATTCCATGATGAAAACTTGTAGTCCTCTCCAGAAGCATCTGCTGCGAGAAGAGGAGAATAAAAGCTATGTCATTGTTGAACATAGCGGGGTATCATTTCCTGGCGGAAAATGGAAGATAACTTAGAAAGATGAATCACCTATTGAAATACACGTAAGAACAAGTTTAGGTTATAATGCAAAATTTCATACTGCTTATTCTACCAAATTTGCGGTTGTCTGAAAGGTTTTTTCTCATGGTGTAGTCCTGAATCACCCCAAACAGCATGTTTCTGTTAATTTTACGTAAAATGAATGCAACTTTTTTGTCCATTTTATATCATTTTACGCAAACCATTATCAAGAAAATGTCAACATGTTTGCAGAAATGTCACCTCTGTGATACGTAAACGGTGATATAACATTTGCGTCAATTTTACGTAAAATTGACATTCCCGTTTGCATTCATTTTACATAAGATTTATGTTAAGTTTCCCCCATTCATGCGTATTTAAAGAGCCAATCATTACCATTTTATATGCAATTCATATACTGAACCTCTTATTCCTTTACGTTCTTCAGAACTCTAGGGTGGTCGGACGAGTACATGAGTACTCATCCTCACCAGCACTCAAGAGTACCAAAGTGACCTACTGCTTCCTCCTCCCGTACCGGAACCTTGGGAGGAGGAGTAAATGTTCAAAGGAGCTCTCTTCCTTTTAGGATAGAGATGTAGTACTTGCGGGGCTGCGATTCTACTATTCCCTAATCCCGTGCACTGCTGTAATAAAAAGCTTAACCTCAGCATTTAAGTAGTATATGTACGCTTTGTATTTGTACGTTTTTGTACGTATGTACGTACTCCACCTGCACCAACTGGTGCAGGTGGCGATTGATGGAGTCTTTGGAAGGGCCAAGTGCTGCCGACAATTCACAGGTACTGGCATGCGGCTGCTCCATTACCATGGCGCGAAGGGCCTCGTTGTCCACAACAGATGGTCGTCCAAATCGAGGTTTGTCCGCGAGGCTGGTGTCTCCTTCGTTGAAGTGTTTGAACCAAATTGCTGCGGTGTTTCTGTGGACCACACCTTCGCCTTCGATTGCACAGATTTGTTCGGCAGCCGCCTTCGCACTCAAGCCTTTTTTCCAGTAGTGACGCAACAGTACCCGAAGTGCAAGTTTCTCTTCAGCCATTCTGGATGCTACAATTATCCTAAATGAGACGAAATGTACAACAACGATAGATATTAATCCGCGCCTTGACGCGCGCTTCAAGATAGGACCAAACACATATACAACCAAATTAAGTTCTATTCCGAAACATGCCATCAAATAAAACGTACATATATGCACAATAACTTTTGAGACACCCTAGTATTTAAATTGTAATAACTTTTGTCATTTTTGGACTAGAATAATGGTTTTTGTGTCAAAAGAAAAGGAATTCAATGGGGTTTTATGATTTTATTGATTTGTTTGATTGCAGTAACCCTCCTTGGTGCCAAAATTGAATCTTGGACGTTGAAAATAACTGCATGGTATGAAGTGTGGAGGTGGAGAAGATGGGAAGTTGCATTCTCCTTCCGCCACCACCTCTGGACATGACGAAGGGCTACGGTATGAGGAGTGGAGGTCCGTCATCATGGTCCAGAGGTGATGGTGGGAGGAGAATGCTTTGGATGCAACTTCCCATCTTCTCCACCTCCACACTTCATACTGTGCAGCTATATGCGCATAGTGTCGAAGATTCAATTTTGGCACCGTGGAGGGTTACTGCAAGCAAACAAATCACTGAAATCATAAAACCCCCTTTGAATTCTTTATTTTGATGCAAAAGCCATTGTTCTAGTCCAAAAATTAAATACGTCCAAAAATTAAAAAAGAATTAAATAAGTTATTACAATTTTTAAAATACTAATCAGTAGTACGTGCAAAAGCACGGAAGAATTTAGGGGCAATGAATGTGAACATGGCCTTCAGGCCCCCCCCCCCCACCACCGCCCCTTGGATCCGCCACTGGCTGGCCATGTGAGAAGACAGCGCAGCAAAAAACAGCCCTAATTTCTCGATGATTTGCCCCTACACTTCGTTCATCGTCATGGCAACTGACGCGGGAAGATGAAGTTCAGCCCGAAGATCAAAACATTACCTTCCATCGTTGCTTTGTAGGACAATGTCTATCTAGCACTAATCGGGACGATAGAAAAATTAAAATTATTTGTGATATTCCATGTTATGCCGTGCAGCCTCCTACCAGCGTGCTGGTGAGTCTGATAACAGTTTCATAAGCGGACAGAAGCCCTTCCGCCCCCTCCCAACTTTCCCCTAGTACAGGGGTGTCAAACATACGGCCCGCGGAGGTGGTTCATCCGGCCCGCCGTCGGTTCGTGAAATTTCCACTTGGGTTGACTTTCAGCACAAATTTCATTGAAAAATTATGGGTGTGGCCCGCCGACCGATTTGAGTTTGACACCTCTGGCCTAGTATATGCGGCATGATGCCACGCTGCGACTAGGCAATGTGTATCAAGTAAGACTGTCACGATAAGTCGATGCATCGATACCACTATCGATGGTTAGAAGAATCGATAGTTTTTTCGACCATCGCGATGTTTGCACAAAATGATGGGGAATGCCCCATTGGATTGAGACGAGTACAATACAGTCCGGGCGGGGAAAGGAAGAGGCGGCGTGATCCGCATGGGCTTTCAATTTCTTATCACGATAAATTTCTGGAAATGCTGGGACTGATTATATGAAAGAAGAAAGAAAAAAAAAAGTTCGAATCGGAGACAGGAAGTGGGAAAGGAGAGAAAGACAGAATATTTTTTCTCTTCTGTTTCAGTCTTCGGCTCGATCTCATGATGTGCATGCTATGAAAGTGGACTGTTCTTGTACTCCATTTCGAAACGTACATCGGTTAATCTCCCTCTATAATCCTGTCTTTCTCTTTTGTATGGAGGCTTAAGTTTTTTAATTTTTAACTTGCCCTGGGGAATTTTACCACTTAAGGTGAACCCAAAGTGAATTATTTACTCGGACGTCGCTTGAATCTAGGACTGTAGGGATGTTTCGGCGACCGCAGGTGTGACACCATCGACAGGTTTCCTAATAAACACAATAATAAAAGCAAGTATTTTTTATATGGTTAGCGTGAAAAGTAAATGCCTTGACTTGGCTTTGATTATAGTGGATTTCGCTTTATTGGGCCATCAGTTAATAGGGCAGCCGGTTTATCGGGACATTTTGTCAGGAACGGAACCATTTCTATGCAGGTGCATATAAATTTCGCAGTATATTCGGGACGAAAATCCGCTTTATTGGGGCAAGGTCGGGGTGAATTTAAGCCGTCGATCCCATATGGTTTTTTCTGCCCTCTTTCTCCCTCCTCTTCGCTGTGTGTTTTGTGGTTAGGACTTGGCCGACTGTTAAAGCAGAGACCATAGCAAACTGCTTCCGTGGATCTGGCTTTCTTTCTGGACCAGAGGTGCCAGCGTCAACCTATGAGGAGGGTCTGACTATTTTTGATGTCACTAACGGAGAAGCCATCGACGAAAACGCACCATGCTTCGCTGAACACGATGACTCTGAGGACGATACAGTCGAGAACATCGTTGCCATGAGGCCTCGCTTAGGGGATGTCGCAGACGAGGAACTAGAGACTTTACCTAAGGTGACTCACGTACGAAGCCAGGCGCTCGGTGAACATCCTTTAGCGCTACTTTATTGAGCAGGGTTTGGATAACAGAGGACATGGTGCTCTTGATATTGGTACTTCAGAAAAGCTTCTCAGGTATGAAACAAGCAACTATTAGAAAATTTCTTGAATCGTAATTTTTCGTTTTGCACAAGTAAAGGACATCCGTCTCCGGGTTTCTTACTATGCTAAAATGTAAGTTCCCTTTATTAAGGTAGCCGCTTAATTAGAGCGAATAGACCTGGAACCAACGTGTCCCAATAAAGCGGAATCCACTATATTTACAAATGTTACAAAATGATTTCCATCGATAAGGCTCTAATCGCCAGAGCTGCGGTGATACTTCACGTCGCAGTTGTTGGTTTGGTGGGTGAGGGGGGGGAGCGCCATTGGAACTTCTTGCTCTGAGCGCCAATATGCCTAGAAACGTCCCTGTCGGCGGACATCGCAACTCTCCGCGCACGTTTCCGAACAATAGTGGCCGTTGACCACGCTGCGTGAACCTATTGCTATGGCTGTGGGAGAGCACACCCAATCGCGCTGTGCGCACGCGTTTGTCGTGTGTGCGCGCAAGCATGACACCGACACGTAATAGTTATTGGCATGCATGTGCTTGAAACTGTTGTGAGAATCTTCAAGAACTGTCAGCATCATTTCATACTTTTTGAACAGCCTTTGGCAGCCTTCAGTCACAGGTGTTTTCAAACATTCCTGAAAAGTCATCCTGTGGTCAACCAACACGTAAGAAAAAACTTTAAAAGTTGCCAATTTCTATAAGACAATCACAACAGCACACTATTTTTTCTTACCTTCAGATTCACACTCTGCTTCCACAAATTTTTTAAATAACTTTTTCTGCTGATTAGGAATTTTTGGAAAAGTTACATCCATGTTGTACCAATCAAGATAGGTTGCTCTCTCTTAACTTTTAAGTAAATCAAGGGAGTATATAGGGCGGTTCAAAATAAACGCTCCACCGTTTTCTATGGGAGAAAGTAAGACTCGTATATTTGAGCAAAAGAAAGATTCACAAACCCTTGATATTGGACATATACAAGGTGTTGAGAAGATTGTCTGGGTTTTTCTCAAAACAATTCGTTGAGAATTGTCCTGTAACAAAGTTTAGAGGTGGATCATTACATCTCAAATGCAATCATTGGCGCTGCTAATTGGTTCTTAGAAGCGCTTCTAAAATCTCGCACCCTTGCTCAGCTCTCTAGTTTACTTTCAAAGGACAACATTTCCTGTTGAGTAAGTTCAAGGTGATTTATAATATTGTGGACACCACACAGCCGTTAAGGTAGTCAACACTTAATTTCTCCGTTTCTAAGTCATACTGCGTCAAATAATGCATGTATTGTTAGTTGCCTATGCAGTCGCTATTTTACATCGTAATTTCCCTTTGTACTCTGAATTCTGAGTATGTGTAACAAATGCATCTTGACCGACCAAAACATGAAAAGCTTCAGGAAAATACAAATATTTTGTTGGACCACTTCGCTGCGCACTATTTAAATGGATTTCTTTGCAAATATGTATCAAATCAATGAGTAAACACTGGCGCTATTTACAGTCAGTTTGTAGAAACATGCTCTATGCCATTTCGCCCCAACTTTCCCTAATAGTTGATATCCTTGTGCTTATCCTTGGGTTGGTCATGGTCAGCGTATTGCCAGCACAGAAGTCAAGTAAGTTCTGTCATTCCCATTCAACGTGGTATCTTGTCGAGACGGCTCATCATCATACTCTACGACTTTTCCAACTCGAACATCGAAGTCCTTCTCCCCCCCTCCCCCCCCTCCTACATCAGCAAAATGAGGTAAATTCGAAAAGTTCTGATCATTAATTTTTTTTAATTGAAAACATAATTAAAATTAGCCCCTTTTCAGAATAGTCTCTGCACTTGTCACCGCTCAAAAAAATCCTTAAACTGACTTTTGGAAAGCAGCAGCAAATTTTTATTTGGGTATATGCTCACCGTTCTGGGAAATCGCTGAATCCATAACGATCTCGCTGGAAAATCTTTGACCACGCAAGATTGGAAACAGGAAGAAGTCTTTGGTGTCATATTGATACTGTTCACAAGCATATTTTGGTTCATTGTTAATGCCCACTTTTTTTCCCCCTGCATAAAGACACGAAGTAGATCACAGCCTTTTGTTTTCTTTACTAAACAAAGCCATTCTCACCTCGTGTCTGAAACAAAAATATCGACATTCTATACAAAAAATATCTCCAAAACATGTAATGTATAGGGTGATTCTGATGTTTTGCCCACCCTCTCTCTGAACGTAATCAACTTTGCGATGCTAAATCAGATTGAAGCGCGGTTTCCAATTTTCAAAATGCAAGAAAATTTTACATATCGTCTTTCCAGTTCAAGACCATCAAAAGTTGAAGTTTTCATAGTGTTTCTTTACAAAATTACAGCTAACGACTGCAGTAATGGCACAACCAACCAGAAGTGTATTGTGTGATGTTAACACTTGAAGCTACCCATATATTGGCAGTGAGCTATAAGACAAGTTTTATTTCAATTTTGAACAAAAACTTCATAATGCAATGTCTCAAAAATAGGCTTTATGAGTTGTGTTGGTCTTGAACCGAGAAGGCGAACCAGTTACAAATTTTCGCTATATTTTCTTTTGTCATATCCTTTTTTCCTGAGACAAATGGAATTCAACTATTTGAATTTTTTTTCCAAACGCGTTCAAGCCTGAAAGCACACATTGTGCACAGTGCCTGTGTCCTATCGATTCCGACCCAAATAAATTTGAAGGAAGCGGCTGACTAGAGTCTATTTATGGCCTGCCTTACAGCAATTGTTCGAATTCATTCAAAATTTGGCCAGAAAGTGATGGAGACCACTCGACTATTCATAAAGAAATTCAACGAAAGAATTGTCAACTGCAAGTCAATTCCGTATCAATTCGAATTTTGGCATAACGGTAACTGCAGTAGACATACCCGCTCTGGACCTCCACGAACTGGTAGCTCTGAAGAAAACATTGAACTAGTCAGCAATAATATTTTCCTATCTCCTGATAAGTCGACGCGGCGTATGTTAAAAGAAGCGGAATCTCTGTCATCGTTCGAATGAATTTTGTAAAAGGATCTCAAGCAGAAGTCTCATATTTCGTTCGAGAATTATCCGAAGATGATTTGGACAAGTTTGTGGAGCTAGCAGACAAATGGATTCGACGGTGGCTGAAGAATCAATATTTAGCGAATAATTGCTCTGGTCGGATGAAGCAATCTCTCGTCTGAATGATCATGTCCACCACAATAGTGAAGCGAAATGAACCTTCTGAAACTGCTGATCGTCCCATCAACTCTCCTGGTCTCGTGGTATGGGTAAGAGTTATTGAAGACGAGTTTGCGGGAGTGTTCAACTTTGAAGACAGCTCTGTGGATGTCGACCGGCAAGTTGGAAAACCAGAGGCCAGCGATTGCTGTTCGTAATAATATTGATACGATATATTTTCAACAGGATAGAGCTCACTACTTTCGCTAGATGCGTGAATGGTTTGACGAAAATTTTGACTGTGATCAATCATAAAATTGATGACACCCCTAAGGTCATGATAGCACTCGCAACAGAGTTCGTTAACTCTTTCATGGTCGGTGTTACAGAAATTGTACCATCTTTTAATGTATTGAAGCATGGTGGTACAATTAATGTACCACCTGTTTGTGATCTTGTTTTGAGGCAGCTTGGTGGTTTATTTCCAGAATCGCCTTGTATTACCACGAGGAGTAGTTGTTTCTCGCTGCCAGCAGATGGCAGGAGCATTTCTTAATGATTGTTTTAATTGTGGTCATTTATGTCAAATAAATGTATCTTATTTTTTTAATTTCTGAAATTAAAAATACATGCAGCAAAGGATTTTTTTTCCTGAAATTTTTGTGCATGAAAGAGTTAAAGCTCATTGTCTGATCGAACTAACTGGCGTTTATTGACAATTTTGTTTGCTTGTAACTTGCAAGTGTTGTCGTTTGAAATAATTTTTTAAATGATAAATGTTTGAGAATCTTTTTAGCTTTCGAATGACCTAAACCGGATTACAATCCGTAAGTTCAATTATTTCTTACAAACAGTCAAAAGTGTGTATAAGGTGTGCAGGGACCGACTGGGAGTCTAGCCCAGGAATTCCCTCAAAATCAAAGGCCCAGATGAGGGACCGCGCGAAACTGCATCCATATCTTCCGGCAATAGTGTTCGGGACAGCATCCCTCCGGATACTGCTCCTTTGTATCAGTAGAAGATACTCCTCTACTGATACAATTTCACCCTCTGTTGCATCAGATTGAGTACGGCGTCTTTTTTCTCGAGGATCGAATAAATTCTTTTCATACAAACTTCATCTCGCGCGCAAATCGCTTAAGCTGTAGCTGATACAACGTGTCTGTATGCAGGTGTTTTTGGATTACCGTTACTTCAATGTTATTCATACCTACAATTGGAATTGGGATGACTGTCGCGGTCTTCCACAAGTCAGGTGCCTGCCCCGACTTGAGCGACGCGTTGGAAATGTCGGCCAAAGGGATTGCGAATTCAGGGGCAAATTCCTTGTAGATTCGAGTTTGAATTGTATATTCCTTGTAGATTCGCCTATCTTCCCTTCAAACGGGGAGATAGGCGAAGTTAGGGGACATGGACACATTGCGGGGAGAAGGGTTCTGTCTAAGGAGGGTTTGGTAGTGTAAGGCTTAGAAAGAAAGGAATTGATTATGCTAGCAGCAACAGATGATTCAATGCCTGCCACCTCGGGTATGTCAGGAAAGGAGGAGTCGTTGTGAGGAGTGCCGCATATATTCTTCACATTCGAGTGCCATTTCTTAGGATCTGTCTTTCTGGACTAGAACAATGATGTCTGTGTCAAAAGAAAGAGAATTCGAGAGGGTTTTATGATTTCATAGAATTGTTTATTTGCATTAAACCTACATGGTGACAAAGTTGAATCTTCGACACCGTGCGCAAATAGCTGCACGACATGAAGTGTGGAGGCGAAGATGGGAAGTTGCAATCCAAAACATTCTCCTCCTACCACCACCTCTGGACATGATGGCAGACCTCCACACCTCATAGCGTAGCCCTTCGTCATGGTCTAGACTCTAGAGGTGGTGGTGGAAAGAGAATCCCAAGCATCATGTTCACGTAAACAAGATATCAATTTTTTTGCAAACAATGTAAATTCTTGCGATTGTCATGAAAATGACATCACGTTCACATAAATTTTACGTTCCTATATTTACGTCACCAAAGTGTATGTTTTCTTATACAAAAAATAGACATGACTTCATCTGACGTGAAGTACATGATATCAAGTTTATGCAAAATCAACACCACACCATCCATACGAAACTTTAACTTACTCTCTCGCAGTTGCAGTACCAAGAGTCTTCACTAGATGGAACCCATGTTCACTGCACCCTGCAAATGCAATTAAGTACCTGCTTTCCTGATATAATATCAGGTTTTCCTATCATCCTTCCACTTTTTATTTTGGAATTCATAAATATATATTTAGAAGGCATGGAATTATTATATTTTTTATTACAAAACATGACTCAGGGAATTATTAAATGTTGAAGTTAGGTTTGGGATTACAGCAGTGCGCGAGAATAGGGAAGAGTTGAATGCCCAATTCCACGATCTCCCACCTTCTCTATCCTCTATGGAAGGGAGTCTCTCGAAATAACTGCTTCTCCTCCCAAGGTTCTGCATTGAGTGCGGAAGGAGGGAGCAGTAGGTGTTGAGATTTGTACAAAATGTACATATGAGTTGTGTACTCATCCGAGTATCCCTGGGGTTCCAAGGTGTGGAAAGGAATGGGTGAAGTGTAGTGATATTTAATTCCTTTCAAAAGTAGTAATTTGCTCATGAAAATTCGCATGAATGTCAGGGGGGAAATTAACATAAATTTAACGTAATATTAATGTAAATTTTGTATCACCGTTTGCGTATCACAAAGGTGACATTTCTGCAAACATTTTGACAATATATTGATGGTTTGCGTAAAAAAGGTGTAAAATGGACTTTAAAATTTTACATTAATTATACGTAATATTGACATAAACATGGTTGGGATGCTTTGGATGAAACTTCCCATCATCTTCGCCTCCACACTTCATACCGTGCAGCTATTTTTGCACGGTGTCGAAGATTCAATTTTTTTCCCATCATGTTGGGATGCTGCAAACAAACAAGCAATGAAATCCTAAGGCCCGAATGCACAAGTCTCATTTAGTTAACGGTCCTTTAAGGAGAAAACAGACCGTTTGTTAAAAGCCTCTTTATCTTGGAATGCGCAAACCTCCTTTAACCTTCCGCTAGCTAACGGTCCTTTAGGTTGTGCATTCGAAAAAGGGCTCTTTAGCTTAAACCTCGTTTAAGTTAACGGACGTTTTTGTTAAAGAGAGGTTACGTATTCCCAAAAGAGCTCTTTAGCTTAAAGGCCCCTTTATCTCTCCTAAATGAGACATGTGCATTCGGGCCTTAGCATTTAGATTCTTAGGCCCGAATGCACAAGTCTAATTTAGTTAACAGTCCTTTAAGGAGAAAACAGACCGTTTGCTAAAAGTCTCTTCATCTTGGAATGCGCAAACCTCCTTTAACCTTCCGCTAGCTAACGGTCCTTTAACTAAAGGGGCTTTTAGAGAGAGGTATGGAAAGACACGTCTTGGCATCACTGTGGATACTGCTCTAGCGTATTTCTTCGTTTAAAGGCCTAATTTTACGGGAAATGAGTCAATACCACGTGGAGTGAACACGGATGGGTGAAGTTGATTCAGCGCAAGTGGGCTGACGTGGTAAAACGTGCGCCTTGGCGGAAAAGCGAAGTGAGGACGTTTTCATTTTCCCAAGTTATTACTTGCTTCCCGACGGAAAACAAAACCTAGAGAACTAGCTCAGTTATGGATCAGTCATACGGTCAGTCACTGAGCACCATGACACTTAGGTTACCTCCCTTCGCTATTTTGTAGTCATCCAACTTTTCAGCAAGCAAAAGCCGTCATGTCGATGACTTGCATAATCAGGGGAGGGGATGGGAGGAAAGTAAAGCCTGCGGGATGCGAGATGCGGCATTCCTCGGGATCGGCCCACAAACTTGTCTACACTGCCATGAGAAGCGTCTTTCTCATTTTGTTCAACTATTGATCCGTCAAATGCAAGTGCTGGAGGGTAACTTTTTGGCGGTGACTGGCACCCCGATCCAGACTCCATGCTGCACGTGAGCAATGAGTCAAATTCTCATGTTTCAGCAGCAACTGCGGGCAGACGAAATGCAAAGAGAATAGAAAAAAGGGACAAACCAGCCACAATATCTGCCATTTTTCCATTGATCACCTTTGAAATGGCAGGTAAAATTCAAGGTTGGTATCTTGTTTGCACCCAGACATACATCTTCAAGTTCGATCATCTCACTTGAACCCTTCTTTATAATATTCATTCCGCAGACCAACCAGGTCAGTCGCGACTGTCTCTTTGCGCTGGCTTCATCTAGTTTATAAGATCATGAGTTCCAAGAAGCTTTTCCAAGAACAGAGTCCTTGGAAAACCGGAAACGTTTCAGAAACTGATAACCACTGTAGTAGAGGAAAGGATCTGTTCGTCGATTGAGGTTGTAACGCAAGATAATTATATGCTGCCTCCTCCTCCATTTAAAGAAACGTAGATTGTGCAGAGACAGCATGGTTTCTAGACTGCAAATGAACGATGATCCACGGAAGAAACGCCAGTTATGAAGGAAAAAATCCCCCGTTTACGAGATGAAGTAGGTCCTAGATCTCCTTTTTCTTTTTGCCAGTTAGAGAACTGTTTAACTGTCCGTTAAAGTTAGAGGAGGCTTGCGCATTCGAAGATAAAGGAGCTTTTAAGTTAGAGGTAGGTTGTGCATTTGAAAAAGGGCTCTTTAGCTTAAACCTCGTTTAAGTTAACGGACGTTTTCGTTAAAAGAGAGGTTACGCATTCCCAAAAGAGCTCTTTAGCTTAAAGACCCCTTTATCTCTCCTAAATGAGACATATGCATTCGGGCCTAACTATTTCGCATGTTTTTCTTCTGCTTCGTTGGAACTGATTCCGACGGAAACTCATCACGAGAGTCCACGTAGTGTAGTCGTGGAGCAACCGGCTGGAAAGTGGAAAAACTTCCTAAAAAAGACCCAACCTCAGTCTTTACGAAAACGAACGTAAAAAAAGGCAGCAAATCCGCGGATAAAAGCGGTAGAAATTCATGAGAAATTATTCAATCGGGCGATGACAAAAATGATCGATCTCGGATGGCGTAGACGTCGGCGGCCGGATTTCTGGCATCTGCAATGAGTTTCGGAGCTACAACGGCTGAACGAATAAACGCGAATGAAAGCAGCCGCTGCATTTAGATTTGGAAACCGGATTGAAAGTTCGGACCGGATGCGCTTACAAACGTATCAGCGAAAAAGGTGGAGTTAGCCATGTCAGTCGGCTCGCGGTGATGCGCTTTCAATTTTTCGCTGAAAGTTTTTCCCACCGATGTAAGGGAAGAGGCCTCTGCCAGGAAGGCAATAAACTTGAGTACACCTTGACGTTCTAGGTATGGAGGCATTTTCCTCCGGCATTCTAATTCCGACGGGATGAGAACGACAGAATAATTTAGATCCATCTGGCTAGTCGGAATGAGGAAACGAGTCCCATCCGGTTGAAACAGCCCTCAAGAAGGAGGGGAAGGAGGAGGAGGGAAAATGAGAAGACCCTGTCCCAAACTTCATTTTTCATGGAGAGCTCATATTCGAGAGGTCTAGGGCGCGATCGGCTTCCTTGGAATGCTTCCCCATCGTTCGAGTCGACCGCGAGGAAAAGATGGAAGGGATTATATGATTGTGCCGGCGGTCGACCCCTTCCCCTTCGCCGTTCTTCTTCACTCGATTCCGCTGCCGAGGACGAGTTGGAATCCAGACGAGGCACGTCTACGTCGACGCTTGCGCGATCCGTCGCGGAAACCGTCGGTAAATGAATCCACTGGCTTTACCTTCGCTCGTGGAAGGACGCGAGGAGAGAGCGGCGGAAAGTAGAGCTAAGTGGTCGCGTGCGAGATTCGTGGGGGGGAGAGGATCGGTGAACCGGGGTCTCCTGGGCTTCGCCTTCGGCCGATATCACGAAAAACTTCTGCCCGAGATCGATGATAACCGCATGACTGCCGCTCCACGGAACTGCCGTTCTGCAAAGATGCCGCCGTCAAAACTTTTTAGCTCCGATTTTTTAAATTACGGCGAAATGAAATACAGTATATCCGATGAGACGGAGAAGCTGAAACGACGGCCCACGGAGAGACGTAGCCACTCCCGTGGTTGTGAGATCGAAATTCAAACTTTACGTTTCTTGATACGATCGTCTCGTACCGGCGAAATCGAACGAAGTGATTTGGTCGCTTGCCTCTGGTCTCATTTCTGAACTTCACGAAGCCACAAACCAATGGACTCCAGGGAGTTCATACGGCGCACGATTTGCAAGTTTTTCTTCCCATGCAGTGGGACACGGGTCGCAAAACTCTCGGAAGCCATTGGAAAGTTGGAAGGCATCACGTTTTTTTTAAGTGTTCTTTTTTTTGCAATAGAGGTTCGCCAAACCCCCAACTCTTATCCCATGAAGCAGAATGGCCCATGCTCGTACCATGCAAGGGAGATAGCAGAAAGCGAACCGTCGGCCCAGGAGAACACTGCCTGTCGGTTGGATTGGAATCGCGGGCTCGCTCGAGACCCCTTCCCCTGCACTTATCTCGCATCCTCTGAGCCACGGCGACGCAGTCGGATTTAACCGTTTCGGAGAGAAAGGGAATCTGCCACCTACGACGGGAAGTTCCTCGTGTCTCGTGAGGGAACGTTGCGATACGCCTTCCTTCTCCCACCGAACACAACTCGGTACCTTGTAGTTTCGCAGAACGAGGCGTCGAGGTTAACTACAGTACCTGCAACCTCTAACTGCGATTCCAGTAGCCTTACCCTTTTGCGTGGCTATTTCGCTTTCGGTTCTCTGGTCAGCCGGAATTTGAGGAATTTGATTCCCAGCCGTACGAGCCTCGACCTTCCAGAATTCTCGCTCTCCCACGGCAACAGGCTCATCTCTTGTCGATTGCTCGTCGCGAATCCGATTCTCTCGCCTCGAATCTCGCAGCATGTAGTACACCTGAATTTTGAGACGTCCATCGATCAGACGGACGAAGGGTCGGATTCCCTCGTTGCAGTTTTCCGATCGATGATCTCGGTGTAGAAACTCGATTCGTGTCACTGGAGGAGAATTGTAGGTACAAGGCTTGCCTCTTCGTCGTTAAGGTCTTCCTCACTTAGAATGCTCTAGTATGAAGGTTACCTTCCTTCCTTCATCTCCATGAACTCGAGGCCGTCGGGACGAGTTCATGGCACGTGGGAAAATCTCCTGGGAAATTTTCATCAGGCGAGAAACTCGGGCGATGATCTATGGTTTCTCGACGGCGAAGCAGGGTAATATGAGGAAAGAGACAGGAAAAGAGAGAAGCGGGATGAGATTGAAGCGGAAGAGCGAAGTGAGTTGATGATCTTTCGAAGGACGTGAGGAGACTCCATCCCTCACGTTTCGCTCTTCAACCAGATCGTCATGGAAACTATCGCCAAGCATGCAGTTTGCATTCGAAATCGAGAAAGTCTCGGAATCTATCTGAAGATCCAAATTCCGTCGTCTGTGGAGTCGGCCGAGACTTCCTCAACCCTTTCCTTTTGTGTTTCGGTCAGATCCAATAGCCAAAGTGTAGAATATCCGTTCCACGAAAGGATCCCACTGAAAAAACAATTTCATTGCCAAATATTTGCATTGTTTGCACGATGCTTTCTAGCCTACCGGCCGTAGTAAGAACCTCACAAGGACCGTAACCACGAACGATGAAAGACAAGGAAGATGAGGGGCGAGAGGAGGCAGCCAGAGACAACGGGCTGCGGGCAGACGACGGAACCGGAGGGGAGGAGGTCAGTAACCCCAGGATCAGAGAGCAAGGAGGTCAGCTACATCTAGGGTTGCCATAATTAGTATGGACAGTCCATATTTCAGATGCAATGTCCATTCTGCATTCTGGACACTGTCGTCCATATTTTAAACCTGAGATTTATTGTGCTATGAAAGCGTAATAGCAGCTAAAACTGCTCTTTTTCGCATGACAAAGCAGTCGACCACATTCTAGTATCGAGTGGCACCTTGGCATGTGGCTGTGGGTATTTGCGGCGTAGCCTCATACGCAAGTGTACTTTAAATATTTCTCCATATATCCATTTGTCCATATTTTGTTTAAGTAAAAGGTGGCAAACCTAGCTACATCCCATGCACGCTAGCTGGCCGTGACCCCCGCTCGGTGGAACGACCCGCACATTGGAGCACTGGGTTCGGGTTCTTCTTGAAAAGGGAGAAGGATCATTTCGGGGCACTATCTATACCTGACAGGGACCCATCAAAATCAAGAAAGATCCAGTGCGGAGCAATATTCCATTCTGCGTTATGTCGACGAAAATGCCGGAGACCCGATGGGAGGGAGGATTGCCCCTCCGAACGCCATAGACATACCGAGCCATAATTACTAGTAGCAGATATCTTCAACCTGTAGCCCCTGTCAACTTATATCAATATTTATAGCAGGAAGATTTCCAGTTCCCGAGGACGGAACATGTGGGTCGACAAGGAGGTGGGAAGGTGTCGCGGAATAACATTGAAAAGAATAGCATAGACACGGAACTGCTTCGACACTTGCGTACGACAGGAACAACGTCGACACAGAAGTATCTCGACATGAGAAAATCCTATCGAGGTAATTCCTTGTTGACGCTGTTATTTTCGATGTTGTTCCGTGTCGGTATAAATCCGAAAGTCATCTGTCGAAGCAGTTCCCCACCGGTGGGAAGAGCTCCAATCAACATTTCCGTGGAGGAAGGAAACCTCACCGATTGGAACCGCATTCCACACGCACACAACATACATTCATCCCATTCGGTAAAACAACGCTGTCAACACTAAAATGTTGAGACATCCACATTTAAATAGGTTCTACCGAACGGCGCGAGATGGCGCCTAAGCACCGATTTAGCGATTCTCACCCTAGTGCCATTGGAATGAGTCCCCTGTATTTTTTTACGCAGTACCTGATCTTTTCCCACGTACAACTTAAGGGAAGGCTTTGAAATTCCTAGATAGACCCGTTTAAGGAGGTAACCCGGCAAAAAAAAAGACGACTCCAAGGACAACTGGCCAATGGGTTCGAGGAGACATGCTTTCATTTTCTAAGCTAAGTCTCCACAGGAAGTCAATATCCTTTATTTTAACGATCTATCCTCCTCTATACCTCGTAAACTCGACATCCACGTAAGCCAGTATACAGACGACACCACTCTCTGGCAGAGAGGTCGCAGTCCTCGAGAGAAGGGCCCAGGCTGCAGTCTCTTCTCTCTCTAACTATTGTCGCGTTTGGCGCATCGCTATGAACCCCTCCAAATCCTCCCTCCTTCTCTTTGCTCGAGATAATAAACCCTACAGTGTCAACATTCGCATGAACAGGAATATCATCCCTCAGTCTCGCTCGACCCGTTTTCTTGGAATACATTTCTCCAGCAATTTTAAATGGAATAATCATGTAGATGTAATCCGCGCCAAAGCTACTAGGAAACTTAACTGCCTAAAAATCCTCTCTGGAGCCAATAGGTGCGAATCCCATGTAATCCTAAAACTCTATTGCACCTACCTTCGCCCTGTACTAACATACGCCTTTGTTGCCTGGGCTAACTGCCCCGAGGCGGTCCTCAGCCCGCTCGAAAGAATCGAACGAGCTGCAATCAGATATGCCTTTCGACTTCCTACTTATTATTCTAACTCCTATATCTATCGAATTAGCGGACTAACACCTCTTCCCCTACACGCTTCTGAATTAGCACTGAACTACTTCAACGACCCTAAAAGGCCAGGAGACATTAAGGAAATACCTTCAAAACTAAATGTAAAAATTACCATTGGGCGCTTCAAACATAGAAAAACCTATCCTTATCAGATATGCCTTTCGACTTCCTACTTATTATTCTAACTCCTATATCTATCGAATTAGCGGACTAACACCTCTTCCGCAACACGCCTCTGAATTAGCACTTAACTACTCCAACGACCCTAAAAGGCCAGTAGACATTAAGGAAATACCCTCAAAATTAAATAAAAATTTACCATCGGGCGCTTCAAACATAGAAAAACCTATCCTTTTCATAAAATTCTTGAACGCCTCGGAAAGAGTTGCACTTTAACTCCTCCCTGCCCCCCTTCCCAGCCCCTCCCCTCCACGTGAGACTACCCTTTCTCACTCACCATCCGTAACCCAACGCCCTCATCATCTCCATCACCCCCTCTCTCTCTCATTAAAATGGGAAAAAAAATCCAGACTCCCACGCTTCCTCACATTCATCCTGCGGCTACTTCCCCCCTTGCACAAGATTTTCTAATCTGCTTGGCATGCACCCTCAAACTTCCCTTCGCGCACCCCCACTAACTCTNTGTTGGCTTGTTGGGCCATAGATGGGCCCATGATGATGATGATGAGTTGGCCGGCCAATCCATTCGCCGGCGGTTTTCGGAACCTTCTCAGCCAATGTGGTTGAGAAGGTTCCGAAAACCGGCGTGAGATGGAGCCAAAGTGGTCGTAGTAGGGAGTCATTTCCCGGATTCTACTAAAGTGAGTCCCCTGCCCCATTGGCACAGTTTCCTATGGTTTCTCACATAGATCTCAGAGGATGACAATTGAATTCCTTGAAACATTTCTCTGAAGATGTAACCTAGCCCTGGAATAAGCCAGAAAATTCAGGTCCCGGAGGTCTGTGGGAGGAACCATCTACTTTCCACCATAGACTACGCAACCCTCTTTCTCGAGGTTTGGCAGCAGCTCGCAATGAGTCCACTGCCTTCTCATTCCACCAACTCCCGGGGGCAAAGTCCCCGGCAACTAGAAGAGCCTTTTTCAAGGCTTTCCTAACACCTACTCCGGTGTGTCTCCGGTTAGAGTAACTCACCTTTCCTACTCGCGACTTCTTTCTGATTCTTCCACCTCCATTCAACTATTCTCCACACTCTTGATCCCTCCCTCCCCCTCAACTCGCTCACCCCTTTCTTTCCCACGCTTCAGTCTCACTCCCCTCTTGAGTCTGACTTCACTACTTTTCCATTCTCCCCCTTGTTAAGTCGTCTCTGCCTTCTCTCATTCTCTATATTCTAACGCTATAATTTAGTCTTCCCTCTTGCCCTCTCTGGTTCTCCTGCATTCCTCTCATAAACTCTCATTTCACTCAATACAGTATCCCTCCCTTCACTCATCGTATTCCCCTTATCCCCTCATCATTCCATCTCACATATTTCCAACTCTTTTGATTCTTCGTCTGACTCTTTCTGACAAGTTTTGATCTTTTTCCTTCAAATTATCCCAATCCCACAAGGAACCACCGCTTTTAAGGCTGATCTTCTCATTTCTCTTTTTCTCCCTTTCTGTTTCCTTCGTTCTTTTCTCACGCTCCAACCAATCCTTGATTCATGGGTCCAGGGACCGGGACACGCTCCCGCGCCAAAAGGCGCAATAAAAGCACACCACCTCCTCCCTCAAGGAAAGCAAGAACACCAACCCCTGAGAGATCAACAAACTCTCTTTTAACTCGAGCAGCTAACTCAGAGACATCGCCCTTAGCAACATCACCGATGTCAATAGATATTGTGGATTCCTCAAGACACCAAACACCTGATCCACAAGCTACTTTGACAACTCCTTCCCCTGTTACTACGGCGCAGACAGCTGCGATCCTGACAAGGGAGGGCGTGTCGATAGAAGTCCAGCTCAACGAGGACAACGATCCTGCTCCTTTCACGGAGGTCACCTCCAGACACAGGCTCAACACCAATGCCAGCTCCCCTCAGAATCCTACACGGAACAAGAGACCAGTGCGGGACCCCTTCCGGACCCCCTTGTTTATAGATGCGGTACCGGAAAAGTCCCGCAATCCTATAGCCTTTGTCAGAACCCTCCTCTCTGTGCTCAAAGGTATAGAGATCACCAACATAAGAAAAACAAGAACGGGATACGTCTTGGACGTTCCCAACCAACAAGATGCCGAAAGACTCATTGACAAATTGCCATCCAATATGGGCACTGCCCATGCCCCTCACACCAAGACAAACCCCTTGAAGTTTGTCATAAAGAATGTCTCTCTTGACACCGATATAACAGATGTCAAAGAACTACTTGAAGAATCTGGCATAACCCTCATGGAAGACATCATCAGGATGAGAAAAACTCGTACGGGTCAACCTCTCCCCCTTCTCTTTGTAAAGGCGGTTGAGGATACCAACTCCCGTGACTTGCTGGAAAGAGGAGCACTCAAAATTGGCCCTCTGGAGCCAATAGGAGCGAATCCCATGTAATCCTAAAACTCTATTGCACCTACCTTCGCCCTGTACTAACATAAGCCTTTGCTGCCTGGGCTAACTGCCCCGAGGCGGTCCTGAGTCCGCTGGAAAGAATCGAACGAGCTGCAATCAGATATGCCTTTCGACTTCCTACTTATTATTCTAACTCCTATATCTATCGGATTAGCGGACTAACACCTCATCCCCAACACGCCTCTGAATTAGCACTTAACTACTTAAACGACCCTAAAAGGCCAGGAGACATTAAGGAAATACCCTCAAAACTGAATTTAAAAATTTACCATTGGGCGCTTCAAACATAGAAAAACCTATCATTTCCATAAAATTCTTGAACGCCTCGGAAAGTGTTGAACTTTAACTCCCTCCTGCCCCCCTTCCCAGCCCCTCCCCTCCACGTGAGACTACCCTTTCTCACTCACCATCCGTAACCCAACATCATCTCCATCACCACCTCTCTCTCTCTCTCTCATTAAAATGGGGGGGAAAAAATCCAGACTCCCACGCTTTTTCACATTCATCCCTGCGGCACTCGTGCAGATTCATAATACCACCATAAAAGGCTGAACATATAATAATGGTTAATTA